>CAJQUW010004355.1:0-11084 GCA_907163375.1 Prostheceraeus crozeri | reverse complement strand
TCTTTAACTACTAAGCAGTCTTGGATTTGAGGGGAGGGAAAGTGGGGAAGTTCCCCTGCACTGGCCCGTCTCATCCCTGGCACTGAAGATGTGTCTTCCTTACCTGAGGGGGAAGAATATTTCCGGTAGATTGGCCTTTTATTGCCGCAACCAGATTGATCGAGCATCAATTTGCTATTTTTGTTAATATAAGCAACATTGACAGTTGTAAGCCTAATTTCCTCGCGATTCTTCATTGTCTAATCATCAATAATTAACTTTCATTGTTCAGAAAGATGACGAGTGAATTCGAGAAGCAGAAAATGGTTATTGGAATAATCAAAGGTAACGAAACCATCACAAAAAGAGTGGAATCCAGAATGCTATATTGCTTCTTTCAGGATATTGTTGACAATGCACACATGGTATTTGATTTATGTTAATGTGATAAAATTCTTCACTATCCAGAAAATCAGGTTTAAGAGCATAGTTTACCTTTCACTCTGAGAATATTGATATAAGTCCGATCTTTGTGAATTCATTATAGGTCTAATTGCAATAAATTGCAGAATGGCCCTCTGAGGAATATCTATCGAGATCATCGCATGCGTAGAGCTGCCATAAATTTCTGATTCACAAGGGTATCTACAGACCCTATTTGATGAATAGGGGCTGCACCAAATGCATGCATTGGAGGGTCCCTTTCAAGCACATATCTCCTGATGTACCCCTCTTCTACATGTATATCCTCTTTATTGCATTCATGGTTCAACTATTTTCAAAATTATTCGCGGGTGTTCTAGGTGCGAGGATGAGAGTGGTGCTACAACAATCGATGTCCTCTTCCTTTCTTTTTTTTCCGGCTTTGGTTACTTTGACCCAAAACTTCCGGTCGAAAACTTCCCCCCTACTGCCATCAAGCTCAAACCCAACACTGCTACTAAGTGAATCAATAATACATGTACGAATGTACATGCATGCAGATTAACATAAAGAGATTTCTATGACACACTGTGTACAAAATATGAAGTCAAACTATTGAATAGTGAATATACAGTGATGATCATAAAAATGGGCCTCCTAAAATTTTGTCAATTTCAGATATAAATTTGGCAGAGAAATGAAAATAAAGGCTGAAATAAAATTTTCTTTGTTGTTCAGTGACTCTGTAGAGCCAGCTGGTGGTTTTTGGTATGTCCCTTTTGGTGCACCGACGGATGGATTATGTTATGTGGACGCAACTCCAGAGAAGATCGCCTATTTTGACAGCGTTACCTCTATTGCTGCTGCGCGGGTGAGTCGGCAGTGGCAGGCTCATAATGAGATGTTTGCGCTCGCTTGGGCCGTGTCGCGTTTTGGGCGATCTCGTACTTATTTAGTGGACAATGTGTCCGTGCTCACTCTTCAAGGTAAGGCCCCCTTCTGGCTCACCGTGAAGGCCCTTCTTGCTCTGCTCAAAGTGAACCTTAAGTTCGTTTGCACGTCGTGCAATTTAGCAGACTGGCCTTCACGGTGGGCCGGAGAGGGTACCTTTACTTGGAGTCCTTCTCGTTGTATTCCTGATTGTACTTCTCCTAAGTGTTTGTTCAGCGGTCGCCGGAGCCAGTTAGTTCCTCAACCATAAGACTTTTCTCAGCATAAGTGCATGCCTAGACTTTATGACATCATGCTGACGTCACTTTGATGACGTTTTGTTGCAACGTCACCTGAAAACGTCAGTTTTTGGCATTCTTTTCTATTGATTCTTTGACGTCATTAATGTCTTTATAAGCTAGCTCCTTTATAGTTTCTGGAACACTTGTAAGGCTCCGCTCGACTCGCGAGGTGTTACTGTTGGTTTATCAATAAAGGATTATTATTATTATTATTTGCCCTTGGTGCGTTCGCTGGTGGTCACTTATATTTTGCAGCCTCGTCAGAATGTTCAATCACTTGTCGAACCCGGGAAGGCATGCTTTTAATCAGGTGGTTGATTGCTCCTTGATCTTAACTCTCCCACTCTTGCCTTCGCAAAGCTTCAAGACATCTCCAGGAAGAATTGATCGCCTCACACTGCGCTTTAGTACTGCCCGATACATTTTCAAATGTATTGAGGTCTGGTGAGCAAGCGGGCCATTTCAAAGTTCGTATGCCGGTTTTGAGCTCTGATTGAATTTAGATTAGCAACATCTCACTTCTGCTAACAAGTGCTATTGTTCACATGTCCATAAAAGTAAAATACCACATTCGTTAGGAAAGTATCTTACCTGAGCTTGCCGATATTCTCTGGGATTCGGATTTATACCAGCCCAATACCAACCCAAATCCAAAATAGAGAATTTCCATTGGCATCCCAATCCAGCGATCCCAATGCCAATGGAAATCCAAAATAGCCCTGCTTTAGAGACTAATAAAAAAAACGTATGCATATGGACCCCCAAGCTGCTTCAGGCTTCAACCTGCTTAGGCCTGCCAAAATTGTGATATTTTTTTGAATTTGATTGGAAGGTCCACACTGTATCAGTTTAGGCCCTAGACCGTAGGACTAGACTGGCCTTAATTACGTAATAGGGGTTTTAACTTTGATTTTATGAACAATACTTGTATAATAGAGCGTACTGAATGGCTATATTTGAGAACCATGAGACTGCTTCAACCAATGGAGCTTATACTACTACGGGGGTCTACGTCGTATTTACATTAGCTGCTCGCCTACATATGCCACTATGTATGAAACATACAAATACACTATGGTATTATTATTTAAGCTTATATCGGAAATGCGGTGTTAATAACAGGCTCGCACCTCGGGCTCGTACATCGTACAGTAGGCAACAAGGCAAGTAAGACAGTGGCATACACGTTTAAATGGGCCTGTATAGCATCATCATTGTTATAGCTTTAATTACTAATAGCGAGCGAAGCGCATGACAAACGTACAGGTGCGAACTGTATAAGCCTATACATCTACTATTGCATAGTATGTCTACCCATTTTAAGTAGCACTATTTTTTAGCAACTAGGGAAGTAGTTAAGGCCATAGAGTAGGCACAATCCATTGGGCATATGCCAGTGGCAATGTTTTGAATCGACCACTTCAGCGCTCAAACTCTTTGCCGGTCTATTCAAACTCCTGGTGGTCACTTGAGGATTTTGAAGAGCTCACTTTTCAGACGATGGTCTCACCACAACCGTCCATAGGCAGACCTCCGGTCGATTGTCGGAGTGAACTTTCATCTTACTCGGCTGAAGACAGAGAAGAAGATCTGCTTTATATTAGTGAGCCAGAGCGGGAATACATCATCCGTATTGTTCGAAACACTTGTTCTTTAGATATTCCGAACCGGATCCAAAGTTATTACTGGAAAGGGAGAATAAATCGTTAGTTTTCACACCTCTTGACGGTTGGTCTTTGGGATGTGAACGCCTACCTTTTCGGCTAAATAGGTCCCGTTCGGATACAAAAGGTAGCCGGCCGGTCCTTATGGCAAAATGAGAAGAAACTTTGACCTCAAAAAACACTTTCGCAAGCTTCGTAATCAGTCATTCATGACATAAGATGGAATTCAAAACCGAATGGAAATTTTGTTTACCCACTTATCTGGGTCAACACTTTGATCTGTCTATGCCCAGTCATGTATGTCTAAGAGCCACTAGCACACAATAGGACATTGAACTGCCTGAAACATTAACCTTGACCTCAGCGCCAGAAGATTCTAAACAACTTTTTAGAAAACCCATCAACAGGAAAAGAAAATTTTATGCAATGAATTTGGGAACATCATTAACCTAATCTTTTAGGGTTAAATAGCTCCAGAGTATCCAGAGGCCCTCACCACATCGCCGATAATGACTACACTACTTCGTACTACGATTTCGATGACACAATACCATCAAAGCAATCTGCGCCAGAATAAAAGTCCTTTCAACTTAGTGCATCTGGAATTCATTATCATTGAGCTAATTAATGTTTCATATTGAAAATTTGTAAGATTTCTCTTCTAAAAGTTGGACGATTTTCACGATTTTGAACCTCTGTCCACCATAAACAATGACGATAGACCAATAGAATATTGGTCTGCTCATTGAAAGGGCTGATTAAGACATAAGCTCTTGAATGGTGTATAGCTTGTCCCCATGTAGAATGTTGATTGGAAACACGCAGGAGGAGAATCCATTGAAGCTTTGACACCCATTTAGGTGAGAATCACGTTTTTTAATGAATTCAACTCATGTGGGTTAATATACGGGCTGCCACTTCACTATGCGTACAAACGTATTTGCGCTTTGACTTAAAACACTATATTTTGGTTTTTAGAAGCCCTATTTCGCAACGTTCTCAAACTGATAACCGCCTAAACCTTTAAGATGTGTCATCCCCTATATGAGGCAAAGCTGTGTAAATTGACATACAAAAAAATTGAAATACCCAGCTCCTGCACTAATTCTTCATTTACTTTCTCAATGCTATACTGCCAACCATCCTACACACATATCAATTTTTATCATACTAATTACTCTCATGTAATACGATCTCAGTCAATACACGAATTTAGGTTTCTTTTAATTAGTGAATCTTTGCGTTCTCACATTTTTAATTATCGTGCTTTAACACAGCCTGCCACATGCAAACTAAAACACACATTTGACGACTTATGGTTGAATCTAAATTAGTTTATCCATCTGAGTGATGACACTCGCATGACATCAGGGGCACTCGTAAGACATTATTTCGCTGTAGGTCATTAGGACCGCACCCTTGAGCCAGTTTCTACCTTGACTAGGATTTCTGATGTTAAATAGAGTAATCAAAGAATGACAAATTTGCCCTAACCCACTACCCACAAGTTAAAATCTCTTGCTGGAAGCTGTCCTTCTGAATGTTATAACAGCAATACTCACTCCAATCAATCAGGCCTTAGATTTTGATAAAGCACTTGCAATGAGTCGCGATAGTACACAGCCGAGGGCCCGAGCGCATGGCGGACCGACAGGCTGGTGAGGACTAAATGCATGCTTGAAAAAAAGCTAGGCATGAATTCATCTATTGTAGGAATGCGGCTGCTGCTGATCTTCTCATGCTTCCACTAGTAGCGAAGTCTATACCTTGAAACGCTTTCTGGCTACACTTACATAGAATAGTGGTTTTTGTTTTTTCAGCTAGGCCGGCAACAACGCACGATTGTTGCCGGCTCTGGGCCTCAGGCTTCGACATCAGATTACGAAATCAAATACTTTGCATTAGCACACTTAATCAACCTCTACAATTCTTATCATATCGTACACATGGTTCAGTCATCGCGCTATCTAATGTTTGTGAAACGATACACTATTTTAGAAGTCGTCAGTTTTTTTGCACCGCTGTCGTGTCTTCGATCTGCGCATTATTCGAGTCTCTGAAGGCCCTCTCGAATCAGATAGTGTTGGACTACGAGTCCCCCATCTTTACAGAGCTATAAAGAGAGCATTTAATTATCTCAAGGTCATACATGTATTCTTTTTTATGATAATGACACGATCTCAAGTCTCATACCGTCATTTTACTGGTAGCAGCTCAATATTATTATTCCTTCCCATTTAGCAGTCACTTGCCACTTCTAATATTTCCATTAGGGCTTTGATTCTTATTATACAATCTTCTCTCTTCCGTTCACTCTTGGTTTCTTTCCATGCATTTTTAGGATTCAGACGGTTAATTTTATTCAATGTTGTTCTGAAGTTATTCATAGGTGACTAACGCTATTACGTACTTGGCACTTCAATATTGTTAATTAATCTGCTAAGTTTATGATCCCGGTTAAGCTCAAAGATATATGGAGTTTGGCCGAAATCACTAATCGCAGGCATTGGCTAGTGTATATGTGGCTGGCGAGGGTCACCTTGCGTTTTAGATCCCATTGGCGTGTTTAATTTTTTTATCTCACGCCCCAGCCTCTAGCGAGGCAGCGTCAATGCCCCCTCGCCAATTAGGATTACCACGTCCCGGCCAGCTGTATTGATGCCCCTTCAGAGGCTTTACGCCAGAGCACATATGTCCTATTAAAAATAATTTGCCCTATTAGTTCCAAGGGGATGGAAACATAAGACATAAACTTTGCTTTGCGGCTTTCCTGAAGATATAGTACTCCATTAATACCCTTACAGTATTTAAGCGAAAAAGGGCTTACTGTATGGCCGATTATAGCCCGGGTTCAGCTTTTTCTATTGACCACGATTGTAATTCAGTATGTCGTTGTCTTGGATTACGATTTGCGTATATCACAACACTGTGTATTACAAGTACCCATAGAAGTAGATGAAAATAGAAGTGGACGTACACTCCTTCTATGGCATTCTCGTCTTCTACATTCTCTCTCTATTCGATTCATAGCATAATGATTTGATGTCACTAAGTCTATATACTTACATTTCAACTTTTCTAACTCCTCGCGCGCGTCTTCCTCATAAACACACACTATCCGCATACCCATCACAACAATCCTGAATCAAACTATTCAGGGCTAACCTCACATCTCATAGACGGAGTCATCCCAAATGAAAATCACTTTCTCCACAAACACACTGAACGTCCGTGGATGGTGTAAATTTGAATTCACATTTTGATTTGTTTTGTCAACTGTCATTTCCCCGATATTTTCTACTTGTATGACTGCATAAACCTGAGCCCATCTATCTACTGCAGGCCACATCCAAGACGATATGCCACTAGAGATAGCATGCATGGCATCCCATGTGAAGCCAGTATCCAAGATGGGCGTGTCGCATTTGTGGACATTCGTATGACCAATTATTTATCACCACATTACCTAATCGGTTCACAATACTATTCCCCTATAGTATCCTCAGAAGGAAATTGGACTTCGTCAAGTTTAGGATAATGCATTTTCAAGCAAAGTTGTTTTTTTTTCAATTTCAGTCAACATAAAATACATTACAACATCGATTGTTTCTGCATCACAAATATATGCATTGGATCCACCCAACCACTTAAACACACGCCCTTCTAAACTTATCCAGACACTTCCTACTGTACCCTAACTCAGCTTAAACAATTGAAAGCCGGAATTTCTTCGTGAAATTCCTCTGGGAAAGGAATAACTGTCCAGCACTTGTAACCTTACTAATAGTCATTTGTATCTGCGGAGAATTTCAATGGGCATAGACATAGTTTGATAGTATTGACTTTACTAACGCTGTTATATAACCAAAAAATTAGGTCAAGTAGATAATAGTTTGAATACTTCAATTATAGCAATCGAACTAATCTACCACCCACAAACACAACAATCACACCAAAACACTAACACCACAATCACTCTATCACCAAACCATCTACACACAAATCATACTTTCACTCTTATAAAATCTAACATTTCTTTACCCCTTTGTTATGTAATATGCTTGTTCTACAATAGACCAAAGACGCTACTCCTAGCAAACGCAAAACCATAATATAACCACGCGCACACACTATCACACTCTCACGCGCGCGAATAATACACGGTCAAAATTCAGATACCAGCCCTACTAACTAAAAACGCACCATTAATTGCATCCAACCAATAGAACCTTCAGTAACACTGGACTCAATCCATGTAAGCGACTCAATATACGCTGGACTTCATGTTAAATCACGCTTTCCTGACTGTCGTATGGCGGTGGTGTGTGGTGCAGCACTGCCTGATTTGCTTTCAGCTATGAAATCTCATTCCCTCTTTCACCCCGCGTTGAATGAAACAATACAAAGCACAAATGAAGCAATAAGCGGCAGGATCGCTATTCACAAAAGACGTCCCCCTGCGCAAAAGTGTCAAGCCGATATTGCTAACAACAGAACTAGGATTTTCTCTTTGCGTAGGCTACACACGCAAGCCGTCCTTTACTAACAAATTTGGCGTGCATCCGATGCGCATAATGAACAGATATTTCGACTCTGCTCCGTATAAGTAGGCCGCCGTGGCCGTCCCACTGCAAACACATTCCAAACGTAGAGAGACCGCCTAATTTGTGAGATTTGTTAAAGTTGATCCAGTTCTGGCTCAGTTAACTGAGAATGGTTGCACTAGACTAGTCTATTTTGCTAAGTCCACTATTCGTAGAAGACCTATTATTCAGAGTCGTCAATTTGTCACCAGAGCTGTAAGAGGCCCTCTCAGAATCGAATTATAAACAAGATCAGTTGCCTATACAAAAATGACGTCTCAGAATGGGAAATTGAGATCCAGTTTGTTCCCGTGGGTCCGAAAATTTCATTGGGATCAAAGGGTTGTTCTGGAGGATCTGATGACGAGGCATCAGTGCCTGTCTGAAGGAATAGTGATGGTCGATTGAGATTATGGATAAAATCCGATCAGGAAAATTCCGAGACTAATTTACATCGTCCCCCAGGGTACAGAGGCCGCCTGGAGTGCGCACAATACTTACTACTGAATTTGGGCTCTGGGCATTTGGACTCAATGGCCGCTCAAGACCTTGCACAAACCAGCAAGGTAAACGCATGAATTCTGAAACGCTATGTTGAATGTTTCTTACATTATAAAACGAAATGTTTCCAAATGCGGCGGGGGTGGGGGGGGGGGGGCGGGGGGGGGGGGGGGGGGGGGGGGGGGGGGGGGGGGTGTTCCCACCAACTGACCAGATCAACTTGAGTGAAATAACCTATCGACTGGTGGTTATTTTATCAGGATAGCTAGATAATCACTTACGTGCTGCACAGGGAGTACGTAGAGATCAATTTATGCACAGTCATTCACATTAGGGCTTAGGATCACTTATCAAGTTGCTCGCGCCCAGCTCGTGTTCTCGCCTGATCTGAATCCCATAGAAAATGCCTCTATGGAGTATTCTAACAACGGTATTCGTTCGTCGTTCACTGCGGTAGCCTACAGATGGCGTAATCACAAACTTACGTCACTGTTAAAAAGTAGAGTGAAGAAAGTTAGATTCATATGTCAAAAATCAACGATATCATCTAATCAATGCCTAGACGAATTGGTAATGTCATTGACAATAAGGGTAGGGCCACAAAATATTAGCTTCTTAAGAACCGTTACTGTATCATAGCTTATCAGATTATATAAGGACATTTAAATATATTAGGGACATGACCAATTAACAGTAGACAAAAATGCTTTCTGATATCAATTACATTATCGTTTTATTTAGTCAACATTTCTAGGATGATCAACTTATTTATGGATAACGGACTTATTAATTATTTATGCAATACCATTGTGATTTATTTCAATAGGCGTTCTCGGTATGCGAGGGACCTGTCAAAAACTCTTTTCACCTCTTCTGATGTCCACACAATAAGACACACGACATTAATCAATTTGGCGTTTTACCAATTATCTCTCTTTCTTGGGTACAACCATTCATTGTCTGTGCCATGTGCTCCTTCAACCTTTTGTCAATGAATTAAACTGAATATTCGGTCAGCTTGTTTCAAATTGTTGCACTTACATTCAATTTAATTGGATGAATTGATTGTGATACTGTGTAATTGCAAGAAAGAAAATAATGTGCAATTACAAGAAAAATAATAGCTTTTATTATCTAACGACAAATGAAGCTTACAAAACTTTTTCTAGGTTTAATTCATACAAGAGGCATATAAGAGCTTATACCTAGGCGGCAAACATTTTTAACGTAATTACCAAGCGCTACGTTGTATTGAACACAATATCCAACAAGTGAAGGGACTATATATATAGCCGAGTATAAGTAAACACAACGCAGAAATATCGATAACGTTCTGGTACAAAACTTGTTTGATTTACTTATCTGCAATTGGTCCTGTTTGAGTTTATACCGATCTGCGTATCGGATATTTCGCGAGACGACAGTTGAGCGAGACTATAATTCATTGCATTGAAAAAAAGCTGTAGTTTTTTTGGACCATAAAAAGTCACGAACTTTTGATTATGGAATTTCCGAAAGAGCACTGATTTTTGAAAACTGGCAGACAACTATATGTTTCTATTATATAGGCGTATCAAATACAATGCACTCAATTTCATTTGTTAAACCCAATATTCCATTAAAAAGGCTCAAGTGATAATTATGAAATACAACGAGTATTTTCATTCATAAATGTTGGTGTTGCATATCTGCATCAGTAGCGATAAATGGATTATCGAAGTCATTTTGTCAGCTACGTACATTAGCGAAGTCCGGAATATTCATCGTAATCTGCAATTGCACTTGAACGTTATATACTCCATTTCAAGAATAATGCTTTAAAGTATTGATTACTCAGCGTTATCAGTACGTATGATTCCAGTAAATGTACGAGAATGTTTTACTTTAATGAAATTTAATGAAAATTAATGACCTCCTAATAACTTAGAGATTTACTAAAACGGGTACACTTGAATCTTGCTTATCGGCGATATCCTGAAAATGAAAATGCTATAAACTTTCAGGAGGAAAGCCTCTGACCTTCAACTCTTCGCTTGTTCTTCATTTTCAATGTCGTATAGACATTGTATTAACATTGTTATGAACAAAACCACCAAAATGCTATTCGTGCATTAATGTGGATGTCCTCTCCTTCCAGAGCGGTTCTATTATTCCTTATTATCGTCTTTCGTCTTCACGATATCTTCATTATATTTCTTTGACAATATCATATCCAAGCAGCATGCGCTATCATATCAGTAAACAACAATTCTTTTTGTCAACCATCTCAGCCATCTCATTTGTCATCATCATGCGTGTTAATAACATCATTTGTCACACTTTATGTTCGTGTTCTCTGTTGAGGAATAAACGGTTTGAATATCATGAGAAAATGAAGGGATCCTGTGACTAACTGTGGGAAATAACGCGTAGGCACCGCGCTGATTTTGGTTCGTGTTTCGAAATGGCGCACAAATACACGATACATTGTGCACTCATGAAAATTTTTCGGTTTTTCCGCTGTTTAGTTTAGGAGATCTTGAGGGAGGCGAAAAGGATCCCCACGACTGAGACACCAAATATGGAATGTACTTTTAAGTCTGTTTTTGCTTAATAAGTTAACAACTCATAGATTTTCAAAGATCATAAAAGGTCTCTCGGCATGCGATAGTCAACAAAAAATTTTGAAAGTGGTCCACAATACCTCTAAACATGACACTATT
>CAJQUW010004354.1:0-19297 GCA_907163375.1 Prostheceraeus crozeri | reverse complement strand
AGCTGGGTGAGGTGAATAAGGCCCAGCTGCTAATAAGGCCCACTTGTTAGATCTCGGAAACTAGCGAATAGATTTATATGCGACAAAAAATAAATGAAAATATAGTTAATTCTTAGTATGTGTCAGAAGTTTCATCGATTTTTATTCAATGAATCCGATTCTACAGCATCTCAAAAAAAGTACTTTCAATTTTCTTCCTTGATCTAATATTGACTCTTCATTTTTTCAAAGATTTCATAGCACTAATTAGTGGTGCAAATAAACTCTTTACTTGACAAAGTATCTCTGGCGCATCCTCCATGGCCATATGTTGCAGTTTTATTCTGGAGTTCGTAAAAGTGCGAAAAATCAGTGATTAGAAAAAGATGTCAGTGTCGCCAATAAGGCCCACACAAAGTGATGTTAATAAGGCCCGGGCCTTATTACCAACCCATGCCAAATTAGATACTTTTGCTTATGTATCTCATAAACCATGAACCAATAACTTCCTCATGGTCAAATTGTGCTCTCAGCATAACTGTGTGAACGTGTGATTCCCCTTCATAGTACTATTGTCACAAGCAAACGACGCTGATTGGACGACAGACGATGATCGAAGCAAAAAGTCTCCTCGTTACTAGCCTAGCGTCCACGGGGCGAAATCAATGGCACACCTCATAGTGTATAGTATAACACACAGGTGACTTCTATTCGCATGCAACATGAGTGATCAACGGCGTCGGGCGAAATGGACTTCGGAGAAGTTTAAGCCGCTGGTGCAAGCAGTAGTGATGCAAATGGAACAATTTTGATTTTTTTTCGTGATGACGTTTTGCCTTTGTTTTTGAGACTTGTTGCAGTCGCTTGAAAAGACTATGTAATATTCAAAGACCGAAAACTTCTCTATCATCTTTGCATGTTAACTTTTGGAACCAACTGCACCCTCCATGTCTATTTCAGATCTTTCCAACTGAATATCAGACATTAAATGGATTTCAGATTTCTCGATGAATTTCAGATATCTGTCAGAAAATCAACTTTGAAAGGATCTTAGATTCAACTGGAGAATCTCCAATTCCCCGCGAGAAAATAAGTCCGCGGACCCTCGAGGGCCGGCCCACGACTAAAAGACGAGGGCGAGTCCCTCGAAAAGTCGTCAAAAAGCCGAGGGCCAGCCCTTGACTTTCCAAAAAAAATGCCACCCCCCTTGCGTTGTACTACTAAAAAGTACAACGCAAGAAGGGTGGCAAGTGGCATAAATCTGAAAACTATTGAACCTACCTTAGATTTCTATTCACGCAGGTCGATAGTGTCACGTGTTCCATGTACTAATAGAAAAATAATAACACTCTATTAGAACCGAAACATTCGGAGGCAGTGACGAGTTCCGCGAAGACTGAAGACCATAACGTCTGAAATATGAAAAGAAGGTTCTCAAGAAATCATTGTTAGAATAGCCTATACATCATTATACAATTTAGAAATAGTTCCTAAGGCTCCATCTTCAAAAATTTCATGTTAATGTGTATAAGAAAAGGATAATACACTCACACGGCATAATGGAATGATCATACAACCCTGCATTTATAAAAAGGATATATTTGTCCAGGAGAAGGCGATCAGAGTGTTATAAGGCCAGCATACAATCCCCAGCAAATGAAACGGATTTCAATTAAAATGTTGTTGGCTTGCAATAAAATCTCACACGAAGACTGAAAAATTGATCGATCGACCAATATCAAATATTACAATTATAACATAGGAGGATATTATTAAGTTCGAGTTTAAAGCTCATTAAGGACACAGTCGTTTGTAATTAATTCCACTCTGTATTATAGAATAGGCTTAATCATAACCAGATTTGAGAATTCAGAAATAATTCAGCACTTCCGTTTCCATTTGTTTAGATACAATCTCTACTGAGAACACGGTAGGATTCTGAATGATAATTTGATAAGCTCTTCGAAATCCTGTTGTATGTAAAGCAAGGGATTATATCAGACCAATGTAGGTCGTATCGTCAGGGCAGACTGTACATTGCAAAGTTCCAAAATTCAATGCATATCAACATGGGCTGTCAACGCAGTAGAGATAAAGCGGTAGAGTGAAACAGGACAGAAATAGCAGAATATCTGTGCACGAATCAGTATAATAATGAATTTGTACATACAGTCAAAGCCGATTCAATTCTGGCGACGTGACATTAAACGGCAAAATCAATCAATACGGCAATGTAAAAACCAATGAAACAATAAGTTAACAAAGGACTTTAATTGAATATCTGTAATAAAAAGTACAACGGTGTTTCCTACTTAAATAAAGATATTTCAATTAAAGTCCATTGTTAACTTAATCTTTCATTGGTTTTTACATGCCGTATCGATTGATTTTGCCCGTCTAAGTCACTCGCCCAGATTGACTTTATCACATTGCAGGAAAAAACGGGGGGGAGGAACTCATCAGATAGCGCAACCGCTGTGCATGGTTTATTTGCAGTCAAAAGCTCGATAATTAAGAGCATAAATACCAGGTTTCTACTCTTACTTATTGGAAAGTCTTAAATTCAAAAGCAACTTATATAAGCCCCAAATATACAAAAAAATACAGCGGCCGTATGATCTTAATTGACCGAAAGTCTTCCTGGTCCGAATAACGAGCTTGTGTGGATTTACCGTATTCATACGAACGATCTGTTTACTATGTCAAGCTTCGCACGATCGATCTGAATGGTCTAAATATTGGCTGGCTTTACCCTATATTGTCAAAACAATTATAAACCAGAGGAACATCTTTTACATCACATCTATTTCAAAAGTTTTCTGTTGATATATTTCAAGTACTTTCAGTGTTGGTATAATGTGTAGTGTCGCAGGTTAACCGCTATTATTTACTAAATTTATCTATCATCACTTCATTCACTACCTGATACGAATTTCGTTTGATAAATAATCATTCCAATCAATTTTTTCGGCTCAGGATATTCCTCGCACTTTCTATATGTTAATTTTGATTTATAATCCATTAATTGATTCAATCAATTTACACCACGATGTCCCCACAGGTGTCAGTCACGCAGCTTCCTAAGATAGAGACACAAATGAAACGACTAGATTATTCTGCGCTATTCTCTTTGGAAATGAAGCGATGACCTCTATTTCAACCCTCGAGTTGAAATGTGATCTTCTTATTGCCTGCGCTATCGAAGGCGCACGAGAAAGTTATCTGTTATCGGCTGGACAGGACAAAGCGGCGCTTCTATTAATAGAATTCGCTCTATCCTTCTCTCACCTCAACTGTATAACAGCGCTTGAAGCGACCGATATAATAATGCAATACTCATTGGATTCTTCCATCATTCACATTTAATGAATGAACAATAATACAACTTGCAACCTTTGATTGACGAAAAATTGACAAGCATTGAAATCAGCCATAGTCAGAATCATGGTCAGAATGAAAGAAATGATAGAAAGTTTAGGGTAAGTCAGGAATTTTGAGTATACGCCATATAATTATAATTATATGCATTGTCCTCGATGCGGCGTCATGCAAAGGTATAAAGTATCGCAACCAAAAATGTTTTACGCAATCACATTTCACATTGGAATTCATCAACATCAAGTAGCGAAAATCACTGAGAGAAATGAGAGCTAAGGTTATTTATTCCAAGAGAAAACGTGCCTGATATGCCAGATCGCCGATCGATGACAGTTTTGGGCCAGTCCACTACTAGCATCAGAGATACGTTTTTTTAAGAAATCACAACAAATTCGCTGCTCAAAGTGTGTGACAACTCTGGGGTCATTCTTAATCAAAATTAAGAGCTCGAGTAACTTAAGGGGCCGACCCACGACCACCCGTCCAAAAGATAAACCGTGAAAATTGGGGGGCCCAACCCTCGACTTTAAGAGATCAACAATTTCACGTCATTTGTTGAAGAAATATGGTCGCAAATTGACATGATCATGCATTTTTTTACTTCCTAAAAAGCCATTTTCGAAAAATTTGTTGGCCCCCATATTTCACGTGCCCACGACACATTTTGACGAAGGGGCCCATGACTCATTTTCTCAGCGGTCATCTTGGAAAAGTCTGAAATTCTTTAAGTAGATCTGAAATCGATTTGGAAACATCAGAACCATCTGAGCTAGAAATGGAAGATTTGTTTTGTCCCTCCACGAAGATATCGGACAATGCCCGCCAGAAGTTAAAGCAATCATATAGTATAGGCTTCTACTCACACAGTTATCTTTAGTTTCCAAATACTCACAGTTTACAGAATTTAGCCTATATACTTCCATGTCCTCATGTATAATGCTGTGATTGGACTGTGTACTTTTGTTTCACCATGTATCATCACATATGGAGAATTTGTATCATTGCAATCAAGGATGCATAATAAAGCTAACTTTCAAGCCATAAACAACTCCCCAAATAAAGTCCATTATTTGCTCCAGATCTTTCACAATGCATGAAATTATAACACCCCTATATGTAAAGGAAAAAGATTCACGTTATCTCAAAATATGTCTGTGTTATAATATTCAAAATGGCAACAAATTGCCACAAAGCCACTGTGAGCAAAGGAAAGCTCAAAATTCCGCGGACAGTGGATTCGCATTGCTAACGATTGTTTTAAATCGAAAATGATATGAAGAAATCAAGAGTTTAGAACTATTCATTGATGTGTCTATGCCTCGCTATGATGGAAAACGTAAAAATTATATCACAAAAATTCAAATTTTTTCATTTTTCAGAATCGCTTTATTCAAAATATTGTATCAAAATCCACCATTTTTACCCATTCCTATTAGTGCGTATCCAGCCTCGGCTGTGGAAGCGGTCAAAGCATAGGGCCTATCAACAAAAGATCAGAACTAGTCCCCAAATTTGTCCGGAAAATTTTCACGGTGAGATCCCAAAGAAATGCAGCGAAGCTTTACAACATACCTCGACGTACGACTTCGTAAAATGCATCTATCAATCAGCCGAATACAACGCAAACTTGGACGTCACCTACATTGAACCGTCGAAGAAGAGAAAGGAACTTGTATCTCGACTCATAAGACTGGCTGAAACGTCGGTTTGCCTATACTATCTTCGAAAATGTTGAAGTCTTACGTCTATAAATAGCTGCGAGGAGAACAGTTATTCACCACAACCCCTTCAGTTTTCATCGTCGAAGACTGGCGGGAGGGACTGGTTCAGTCAATTTATGCGACGACATCCTGAGATATCGATTAGAAAATCACAGAACATGAACCCAGGGAGAGCTCAAAAGTTGAACTCTGTCATTGTTAGTGACTAGGCTACTTCTCGAAACTGGAGACGTGTCTCACCGATTCTGACTTGATGGACCGTCCTGACAGGAATCTACAATATGGACGAAAAGGGCTGCCGTCTTACCTCTTCATCACCAGCAAGCGTGATTGCTGAAAGAGGTCAGAAGCGATACATGTTGTCGCTTCTGAGCATCGCTGACAATCTTTGACTGTTGGTGGGCGTGTGCTGACGCCATCGGTGACGCAATTCCCCTATAGATTCTGTTCAAATGAATTCGCAGAAAGCCCCTAGTATGGCGATGAACTTTAACCCGCACCAACACGCCGAATTTCAGATGACGCCCCAAAGAAGTATGACAAACGGTACCTTCATTCTGGGTTAAAGCACTTTGCCAAGTACAAAACAGAGGGAACATGTCTTCTCATATTTGACGGGGCGCAATCATCTCACCTGGATCCAGACATCGTGCAAGAGGCTAATACCCATGACCATACCAAGCTATTTTGCGCTGCCCCAGCAATACTCACACCACAACTTCAACCAATGGACAGAAGTGTGTTTCCCAAGCGCGTTCGAACAGTATTGGACCAGGAGAATGGATTTCCTAAAGAAATCATCCTGGTGAGAGAATTTCGAAAGAACGATTTGGAAAATTGTTCAGTCCAGTGTGGCAGAAATCGCTGACCCCAAAGAACGTAATCAGCGGATTCCAAGGGTTATATATTACAGGAATTCTTCCCCGTTCAACAGCAACGTTATACCAGAAAGAGCTTTTCGCCTCAAATGCTGTGTCCATAACAGAGCCCCGCAGATTCAGTCTCTCAACTGCCGCATGAATCCGAAGAAGAAGCAGCACATCGCACCGTCGACATTAAGTGTGATTGACCTTCAGAAAAACCTGATAGCCATCGACCGTGCCGTCCGACATCAAGTGTTGGTGACCGTCAAGAATCCGTTCCCACCAACGCCGGACGAAGTCCCTGTCAGATCACCCAAATGTAAAGTTTTCCACTGGGCATCATGAGCACAGCCGAAAGCTCGTGCGAAAGTCTGATTCAGGCAAGCGCAAGCGAAGCCTATTACATACAAAGCGCAATTGCTTGGACGAAGGAGCTTTTTGCTACTAAGAAAAGCGCTTTCTAAGCAAACACCTGTCCGTCGAAAAAACACGGAACGAGAAGGTCTAAGTCTAGGTCACTAGAAGAGAGGAAAAAGTTGAAGATGAATCATGGTACTAGCAAAATCTGTGAGAGGATGAGCGGTTAGACATAGAGAAAGTGCGTGGCATGCGAATGACTGGGATACACGAGGACTGTGTTGGTCTAGTCAAGCAGGCGACGAAGAATTTCAATTCATCTGCCCAGACTGTGCCATGTAGGCCTGTAGGGTTTGTTTTTATGATTCATGATGCTGGTACCCAGTATCATATCTTCCAATTATGGTTACCAAATGCATGGTTTTACCATATGTAATTCTTTACGTGTTTAAAATATCTTTTTGCTTTTCAGTAATGATTGTCCTAATATGATTTTCTAATCAGCACTTGTTTTTGTGCTTGTTGTTGCATAACTGTGTTATGATTTGCATCTTTAGTCTTTATTCACTTAATTGGACCTGACCACATTGCACTTATGTACGTAATAGAAGGCGAATGTAAACCTTGAGAAGCATTCAAATGTCCTAAAGACTTATAACTACGTAAATTGGAGACACATTAAATGAAATGTTTAAAAACTGGGCCTTATTTTGTCCAATCCCGTTGTTGCTTAATAAGGCACACCCGTGTTTGATCTTCTTTCTTTTTTGCTCTCACATCGGAGGTATTGCTCTTGAATCGTTATGCGAGGCTTGTTAACATATTTGAGAACTTGCACCCAGAAGTAGATAATTTTGAATGTTAAATTCATTTTATGCATTTTTTCAATAAACTACAAGACTGGTAGAGACAAAAATATCTGTTAGGTGGGCCTTATTTCAACCTCACTTTGTTCCACCTTATTCTACCAACTTAATTATAGCAACGTTTTTCAACTCACCTGTCGTTTTTATTTTATAATTTTTTTACACCTTGGTTTTTGGTATTAAATTAATGACCATTTTCACATGGCGTGAGTATAGTTTTTTACACGTAGAAAAATTATGAGCCTTTAAAAAATTTTATCCACAATATCGGCATTACCTCGCCAGTATAAATCCTTGTTTTGATATTTAGCAAGGATTGCTTGTTCCCAATCTGAGTGGTTTGCATGGATGCATGTATCTTTACTTTTGTGATTATATTGTAATTATTCCGGGAGAGTACCCGAAACCATGTTGGGGGAGGGAGGGCGTATAAATTAGCGGCGGTTGGTTCAGATTATTCTAATGTGCATTCAAATCCCCCAATTCAATTTATACCTCCTATCTATACCCACATAAAGTCGCCCAGCAAGGTTCGCCGCGACAAGCCTTCGGCGTCCGCCGAAGCCGCTCGACCTCTCCGCGACTCCTTTTGGTGGCGGTCGCCTCGTTTCTGTAAGTGGGCGACCTGTTTGCCACGGCGGTTACCGCTTTTTGTTCCATGCAGTTGCCTTCGAGTTTGTGCAACGGCGATCCTTCATCATAAATATGTCTGGTTTTTATAGTGATTTTTAAATTCTAGCACCCTCCATGATGTTCCAAGTTTTTTCGCTTGTCTTCGCAAAACTTGATAAATTGCAGATAAATTTCGGACAATCATGCTTCCAGAGGATTCTCAATGTTAATGACCTCAAAATTGTTTGGAATGCTTGTGGAAAAAGATGCTTTTCTGAATGCAGAAATTTTTCAGAAATGCGCATCATTTAAATTCAAACTTAGATTTCAATTGCATTTCCCGCGAGAATAATGAGTTGTAGGACCCCTTCGTCAAAATGTCTTGGGCCACGTGAAAAAATGGGGGCCAACATAATTTTTTCGGAAGAAACGGCTTATTTTGGTGAAAGTATAAAATGCATGATCATATCAATTTGTGACCGTTCTCATCTCGAAAAAATGAACGTGAAATGTGTTGTCTTGAAGTCTGAGGGTTGCCTCCCCCCTCCAATTTTTCCAACGTTTGGTCTTTTTGACAGGGAGTGGTCGTTGAGTGTCGGACCTTATGTTCACAAACCGGAGCTCTTAATTTTGTAAATAGAACGGACCCCCAGAGTTGTCACATCACATTGAGCAAGCGAATTTGTTGTGAATTTCTAAGAAAAAAAAGCGTATTCTACCTAATGTTAGTGGACTGGCGCCGAAAAACTGTCATCGGATCGGCTGTTATGGGCACAAGTTTTCATCCTTGGAATAAATAACCGTTTTGCTCGTTTTATGCTCAGTGATTTTCGCTTACATGGATGATGCAATGCATTCAATTCGTGAAATGTTGCGGTTCACAAACATCTTTTGGTTGCGATGCATCATATATATTTGCAGTGAACGCATCGATGGCAATGAAAAAAATTGGCTCCAAAATTCTTGACTTGACCGTAGAACTTATATATTCGATTTCTGCCACCATGATTCTGACTTATGCCTGAGATTTCACCGCTTGTTCAATTTTTTGGTCAATCAAGGTTGCAAGTTGTATTATTGTTTCATCTCATTAAATTGTGAATGAATGGAAAGTGTCCTCAATGCACAGATCTAATTAATAAGAGTAGATGACAGAAGTCACTGCATCTTTTGGTGTAGTCGGACGGTGAAGCGGGAAAATGTTTATTTACATTTGGCGAGCGCTCCGATCTAAAAGGCAGAAAGGCAAATGATTCCGTAGTTGAATGAGTGGAAAGTGTATGCACAGACCCACAAAGGAATCTGTGCGGAAAGAGAAATAAAATGATAGCATGTAGAATTCCATAATATAAGCGCTCCACATCGGTCAGTTAACATCAGATTTTACATTCGTTTAAACATGGTAACGTCTTGTGTGTGTTGGCCTCACTGTTCTAATCGTTCTTCGAAGATTTCTGTAGTATTCTTTTCATCGTTTTCTCTTTATCAAAACAAAGACATTTATCCTCAGAAATGGTTAAATAATCATCAAAAGAAAAAATGTTTTAATCCGGTCCAGGTCAACATTTGTTTGCGCTGCTCATTTCACAGAACAAGGACTTTAAAAGTGATCTTACATATTCGAAAAAGAAAAGGCTGTATCAAGCCAGTTGGCTCGTCCAACGAATTCGCGTGTCTTAAACGTGATGCTGTTCTCACGACGTATTCGAAGGGTATCCCGCAGACTATCGGCATTTTAAATGAAATGAATTTTATAAAAGCATTTCCTCCAGATCTAACTGATAAAACGTTGTAGAATGCGGAACCTTGGACTGACATTGAGCTGATTTCCGCTTTAATAAGCGTTTTGATCTTCATAAAATGTAATGTCATTCTGTAACAAACACCATCCGAATTGTGGATATCAGGATCGATGAAAATCTATATTCCGTCTTGGATATAATTCTATACAAATTCAATTTGACTGCGTTGGAATTGTTCTATTATTACATCGCAGATACAAAGTTCGGAAACTGAAATAGATAAAATTGATTGTATACCATGTGCATTGATGCTCTGTTTGACAACATATCTAGTGATTTCATTATGCCGGGAAATTAGATGTTAAAATGTTGCTCAATTTCCTCGCTGTGAAAACCAGGAGATGGTGGTTTGTTGACAACCAAGTTTATGGGGTATTTTTCGTTGTTTGCGCCATTGCAGAAGCTATTTTTCCGATCAATATTTCCAAGTGTGACTGATATCTCACTCTTGCTCTAAGGAAAAACATATTTGACATTAGAATTGAGAATCTTGAGTGCTAGACAAAAGGTTGATAGGATCAACAATTTTCCCACGATATTCAGTGGACATATATTTGACAATGACCTTTCGGAAAGAAAGCACAGAAATACTCCTAGCCAGACATGAATCTTTAATCACATTATCAAGTGATTCCGGTATGATTTGCATGTTTCCTTTATTGTGAATAATTCGACTACTCCAGAAAGCCTGTATTTTTGAGAGAAAACATTTTTTGATCTTCAATACAATCTAGGCAGCAAGCGAACAAAAGCAGTTTCTGTTTAGAAGGAAAGTAAATATTTCTTCTCACTGTATTTGCAGTCGTTTTTTTCTTGCTAATGTTGATTGTGACCAATGTATTTTTTATATAGTCCTAACATTATTAAATAGCGGCTTCACGTACAAAAATGACATGTTTAAAAATGAACTATCACACTGATTTTTGCGTAATTTTTGAAAAATAACTCCTCTTTATTAAATTGTGTTTTAATTGGGACTTGCTGATATCGATAAATTTTTGCCTCATCTTGATAAAACTGAAATGTTTGCGCACATTCTTATTTTCATGCCATGTTTTAGATCATTCATTAAAACATCATAGTGCACACATTCGCAATATATACCGGTATACATGTATATACATCACTAATCATTTGTCAAAGGTCGACGGAGAACTTTGAAATGAATTCCGCCCTGTAAGTGTAATCAATCCTTTGTCTCTTCCTATCGCCAAAGCGTTGACGGCGCTGTTTGTTGCCTTTACTTCTGAGCAGTGCGATAGCGTAAACATGCTTTACGCCTTCGCGTTGCCTCGTCATCTACTCCTATTATTAGATGTGTGCCTCAATGAGTGTTGCATAATATCTCGGTCGCTTCAAGCCTGTGATCATTGATATAAAAATAGGTGGGCCCTCTATATCAATGGAGAGAAGGGAGAGAGAATTCTATTAATAGAGGAGCGCTTTGTCCAGTCCAGCCCGATAGCAGATAACTTTCTCGTGCGCCTTCGATAGCGCAGTGCAATCGGAAGATCACATTTCAACTCGAGGGGTGAAATAGAGGTCATCGCTTCATTTCACAATGAGAAATAGCGCAGAATAATCTGGAAGTTCATTCGTGTCTCTACTTTAGATTTTAGAATGCCAGCCGCATATAAGTTTATGCGGGGCCCCGCCCGCCTGGGCTTGAGCGTTCAGGTAGAGGGGCCGAAACGCAACCAGGCGGGTACCTGCTGACGACTGGCTATTGTTTTATTTGTTTTAACGTTTGTTCTTTTTTTTTTTTTTTTATCGCTAACTACCCTAGTGTGATGAATGGACTGTGTCGGTTACTGGTCTCCATGGGGTTGACAATGGGTGATTAAAACAATAAAAATAAAAAAAAAAAATAAAAAAAAAAAACTAAAGTGTTCGGATATTTTATATATAAGTTCCTAATCAATCGAGCCTGAAAACCTTGTGACCTAGGAGATCACTTGTTAAGCGGCCTTGGTACGATCTCGTACACTTCTGCTAAGGGTGAAGTCCAGCCCGTAATTAGCGCTATGTTCATTGGACCCCCGTGGTAGGTCCGCACCGGCACGGAACAATCAGATCCGATCAAGTCTTTTTTGGTGCTTAAAGACCTTCATGCATTCATGCATTTGTCGAGGATCACAAGTCAGAGGACCATTAGGGGTAAGGTCCAGCCCCGCTTTAGAAGCGCTGAGTGAAAAATGGACTAGTGGGAAGGTCCTCCACACCGATCTCGTCAAGTTTGGCTCTAAAATGTAGTCCTAGGATAGTCAAAATTTGACGCGCGCTTGAACGTTTAATAGTCTGCCTGGTGGTGAACGCACCACCACTGTTCCTCTTAAGGTGTCAAACCTTAAGTCTTATTAACTATAAGTTTATTAAAATTATGAAACATGTAGACATCAGTTTATGGGGAATAGTCCCCAGCATTCAATTTGGAAGTTGCTATTATGACTGACACCATATGGACATCGTATGTAAATTGATTGATCTTATTAATGGATTATCAACCAAAATTAACATAAATATGAAAATGCGAGGAAGATCTTGAGCCGAAAATATTGATAGAACGGATTACTTATCAAACGAAATTCGTATCAGGTAAGCCGAATGAAGTGATAATAGATAAATTAAGTAAATAATAGCGGTTTACCTGCGCACTACACATTAGACCAAAGCACTGAATTGACTGAAATATTTCACAGATAACATTTGAATAAGCTTGATGTAAAAAGTGTTCCACTGTTTATAAATGTTTGACTAAAGGTAAACAAGCCAATTTTTCACGACCATTCAAATAAATCGTGCGGACTGACTGACATCGTTTTAACGAATCGCTTCGCATGAAACAGTAAATCCCAACCACAGTCGAAGCTCGTTATTCGCGACACACAATAAGACTCGGTCAATTAAGATCATACGGCCCGCGCATTTTTTGTAGATTTGGCGGCTTATATAAGTTCTTTTGATTCCAGACTTTCAATAATTAAGAGCTAGTAAATCGTGGTATTTATACTCTTAATTACGGCTTATGCCTGTCAAGATACTTTGCACAGCGTTGGCGCTAATTGATGGTTCGCGCAATGAGATAAAGTCAATTCGGTGTAACGTGACATTAACGGCGTGGAATTAACGGACACTAGACATAAGGGTAAAGAAACATGTTCGAGTAAACTGCAACGTTTAAAATATTTCATTAAAACCCACACTCAATTCCCATAGAGATTTCCACTAAGTTATCTCATTTAACATGTTACCACTACATTTAATGCATCATCGCGATAGCGTACCTCTATAGCTGAACATAGGACGAAGCTATGCTGAATTTTCTTAAATTAACGTGCTTTACGTTTGCTCAACTTCAATCGGCAAATTAGTCTGAATTATTTTTAGCAAGCTTAATGAGTCTCATCCGATCTCCTTTCTCTTTGAAAGGAGAATTTTAATGTTTTACAAAAAATATTTGCAATTTCAGGATAATCAGTGAAATTGATGAGTACGATAGCTGTCAATATAGATTAAAATTGATATTGTTTGCTTGAAGCAAATGATTTCGTCAGATCGAGAAAGCCTGTCTTAGTTCGATTGAATTACGCGTCTATGCCGTTTATAAAATGTACTGTCCTAAGCTTCGGAAGTACTTCATCCAGGCTCGTGAATATCCCATTCCTTGAACTGCGAATATAAAAAGGGCCATTATACTAACACAGAGTGCCAGCCTATAGGTTTAATCGTTTGACTCTGTTCAAGTTTGCTTGCAATGTGAGCCTTCAGAGTCAAATTTAAAACAGATATTAATAATGAGAGCTATTGCCACAGTTATTGGATTTTTCATACGTGGCAGAAATCTTCAAAATTCTTGTTTCACATAATCTTATCGCTACAACGGCCAGAAATTTTAGCTGAGCTGATATTCTCTATCTGAAGCCTCGTCAGCCGAACCGTTCGCATCCGCCTTTGGCCATGTCCTAGTCCACAATTTCTCCAGTGGCCATGTCATCAATTCCATTAGATAATCTCAGAAGAAAAAAGAAGAGCTGTATTAACCTTTTTGCATGTTAAAATTTCTAACAAATATTCTGATAGCGTTTTCAAGATGCGAGCGCTGCAATTGATCACATCCAGAGAATGATGTATTCCGGTTGCTTATCAATCATCGTACATCTCATTCTATCAACAGAAATTGAAGAAATTACCCGGTGATTTTTCGAAAATATTGGATGAGTTGTTTTCAGACCTCCATTCTATCTGATAAACTTTCACAGCCTATAGTGATGTTTTTATTCCTATCCTTCCTGCAGGAGCGCATGATATTGAACTAATTCTTTCAAGAGACCGTCCACTTATTCCTTGACTTACGACTGCATTCAACGTTTCGTGCATGAATAAGAGAAAGATGAGTCGCGCAAATCTGAAGCCAGAGCACCGAAATGCTTTCGCTCACTCACAATAGCTTCGCTATACCGTTCAATTTGCAGTGACTGCTTTCTTCTGGTTATTGAAATTGGGTCGTATTCCTGTGGCGAGCAATAGAGCTGGTCTACAACAGTGTTTCTACATCGAACTTGAGCAGACTGCTTTATGCATAATGACAGGTTTATATTGACCTGGAGTCTAAACAGTGTTTCTACGTCGACTTAATGTTAGACTTACTTTAATGCCTAATTAAGGTTTACATTGACCTGGATGACTGGTTGACTACTTTCAATATTAGGCACACGTGAGATTTTCAATTCAAAATGAAGGCAGAAGCTGTCACTGTCATTTGCATCGCTCAATGATTGTCGGCATTAAAAGAGCGGTGCTACCCACGACCTGATTATCAACTGAATCATTCAAATGACTTTTGCAGACACAAATGATTAACCCTTTCGTACTCAAATTATGATAAACAGTGTCAAAAAAAATTTTGGTGTTTGAAAATTACTTAAATACAGCATATTAACAGGTTTAATGACTTTTCAACGATTTACTATCATTACCTTGTAAGTTGGCCCATGTTGTCATTTGACAACATTTGAGAAAAAGTGGAATTGAAAAATGCTATTAAGAATGTTTTACAAATGCCTGGATTAAGTAGGAGCATTAGCCAAATTCAAAAGCTATATTTGAAATTGCTATTAATATATTTTGCTAAGATTCATAGCCTTATCACACTTAACACACATGCAACACACACACACATAACTCACAACACGCAACTCATCTTAAAATTAAGAAACGTGAAAAAGCGTAACGCAGTTCTTCGTGGTTATTTCAGGCACAGCCTACATTTCACATTTTCACACATCCCCTCTGGAGAATCCCTCCTTGACACTGCCTGCACCTTCCTCGAGATGTACTTCTGGAAAATGTTTATAACCCGTCAAAGCGAGCACAGCTGACGGCTGATGATGGGTTCGACGGGGAACGCGGTACCGTATTCTTCAAGATTTTCATCATTTAACCACCGCTCAGAAGCGGGCGAACCACGACGTACATTGGGATGTACGTGTTCCTATCTAAACTTACATCTAGGTTAGACTCTGCTGCGGCATGTGACCAACAAAAGTGAGCAGAGTCATGTGCCCAAATGCCCTTTTGCTCGGAGCCTGCGATGAGTACCAACCATTGATACAACCTATTTCCGAAAAATAATGACAAGTCAGTAGTTATTTTTTTCCGCGACGATCAATCGAATAGAGATCCTTTAAGCATGTCATGGAGGTCCACGCCCCCCATATACCGTGTAATATTCCAGCAACCATTTTCGGGCGTCTGACCCACAACACGTCGTTTTCTCGCTCGACGACTGTATCGACCTGCAGGTATCGAAAGGCTCTGCGCCAATTTAAAGTTACTGCAGAGAATAACAGAGCCTATTGAGTCCATCCCATTTTAACACTCCAATATTCGAATGTAGCATTTCAGAACGTAATCGAAGTCTCCTCTAGTTGTCAGCTCTCGATCGTCTTTTGATTGGGCAATCCTTCAGGTCTGTTTTTTCTGTATCGTTCCGATGAACAAAGCAATTGCGTTCCTTTAACTCTTTTTATCAGGTCAAACGACGAATTAATATCGATTCTGTATAATATAAAAAATCAATCTGTTTCGAGGCAAAGAGTCACAAAGGTTGTAAAATCCACATCCACCAGTGTAGCCTATCGGGTGTCCTTCTGACAGGGAGGCTAGCTTGTCTCCGTTCTACATGGAAAAAATCGTATATGATACCAAGAAATAACCACACACGAAGCAATGATTTTAAAAACCCCCACTTCGTGGGTTTTTTTAGGCATGTAATTCGACGCAGACAGGGTTCGCCCCTTTATATTTTAACCATCTGCTCATCCACACATTGTCTAACTTTCTGGCTGAATCTTTTCTGCAGTTTTCACGAACATGTTCTTAACAGTGGCCTCACCTGAAAGAGCGGGGATCATCTTCATTTAGAACGATTTGCGTTGTCATTTACGATGAAAATACCGCTTTATTGTCTCGAAAGCGGTTTAATCGCAAGTGCAGCCGCAACAGGCACATGTCTGGTAATAATGGATTCCAATACATTCGATAAGTTGGCCATCTTACATATTCCCATTTGAATAGTAATACCAATAAATTTTTTCATCTCCCAAGATTTACAATTAATGGATATTTTGCCCAGTACGTTCCACACTATACCGGTTTAGTCTCGGTAATGTGAGATGATCAAATCATGTCTTGAGTCAGGAACCAATATTGGAAATAGGCCAAACGGTGTGAGCTCGGCCTCTGGAGCCATTTCAAATTGATCATCCTGAGGACCAGGGGGTGAGGTGAGCATAAGGGACGAAGATGCCGTCTCCAGCGAAAGGCAACAGTATTCGTTATCGTCTTCAGTATCGTCAATATTATCTTCATCGTCTTCAGTATCATGATCAGGAAGTGAATTTATCGTCGGGATTCTATAGGATCGACTCAATCTAAGTTAGTATTTCACCATCCGAAGCTTCGGATTCTGACTCTCCAAACATCTGACGTAACGTTGCATACGCAACCTGTTTTGAAGCTCTCCGTGGTCGATTATTCATCTGAAAAACAAATAGAAAATGCTCTGACTTTACTCCACAAAACTATTAGAAAATTAGCTCGGGGTATATATTATTTAGCATAATATTCTTCGTAATATTCAGAATATTATTATGTTCATTTCACAAACTTCCCTTATAACAAAGGAGGAATAATCAGTTAACGTAATTTTGTTGCAATTTCAATGTAGCCAACATGTATACAGTCTACGGAAAATTTAAGTAGCTTTCATCTTAGAGTAAAATATAATAAAATCAAACGCTAAGTTGTTAGCATAGACTAGTTTCTTTCCTCAAATTTCATTCGAAAATGTTGCTTAAATTTTCCAATACGACTCAATTGTTGTCTGATGACAGCATGAGAGGGGATGACGATATCACTCAAATGTTTGTCAAACGGCAACATATGAAAAGATCCGAACTGCAATATATGTTTAAATCTTCGGCGAATTAATGTAAATATATAAAGAGTGATCCAGTATTTTTGTCAATAATCTGCAGTAATAATTTAAAGTACATATTATAAATGGACTGTTTCAAGACCAAAACAACCGAAATATCATAAGATTTTTAGATCAGATGTTCTCAATGTTGACAAATGACAACATTGACATATTTTTGAGTTTATTCGCGTAGATTTTGCAGAGGACGTGTTTCTCCAATAAACTTTCATGATCGAATTAATCATACATTGAGCTTTTAAATAGATGCCAATCTCATTGGGTTTAAACAATCTAATAGTTCTTTTTAGAATATGTATAATTCTTTACTTACCATTATCTCCAATACCAGTATAGAAAATGACGCTTATTTGAACTGATATGAATTAAAACAAAATGAACTTCAACAATTTAGCAGTAGGCGATTGAAAACATATAATTAGAGTCAGAAAAATCAGATTTTGTTGCCATTTGACAACATTGAGTATGAAAGGGTTAACTGGAATCACAAAGCCACTCACATCGTTTTGAAATTATTTGCTCTGTTTGATTTAGGTACGTGGACGTACGTGGAGAAGCTTCACCATCTTAAATGCAGCTTTATTTTTCAGGCAAAGCAGTTCTCACTGATCGGAGGCAACGGACTAAAACAACAATTTTATTCCGTCGAATATTTTAAAGGATATTTGGGCTGCGGATATTTCGATGAAGTATTTCTATTCAACGGCAGGTAACAATAAATTTCCATTCAAGGAATTCCCGAATTTATCGTGCCGGTATCAAACTTCCTAGACCTCATGTGACTGAGAAGGAAATAGAGGCCTCTTTGCAGAGCGTACTAAAGCACGCAAAAGATAGATCTGATGGAAGGAGCCATGCACCAACGCTCCCCTGCAGCTGAGTAACTGTGCCTGATACCCCTTTTCTCAATAGGTGACTTCAAATTTTTCATCTCCTTATATTTGGTGTTATATCCTGGTTATCTGTGTAGCTGTTTATTGTGCATAATAATCTAAATAGGCAGGAGCTAGTATTAACAACATCAGACCCTCATGTTTCTGTCAAAATTTTAACTGGAAATAATCAATGCTTTTTTCTGACCAATTTGGAGTCATCAAATTTCAATGGTTATTAAGAAAGTTCCTGTTATTTAGATTGTACTACAGATGTCTTCCGATGCCTTTCATAGAACATTTTGTAACCTCCATAGAACAATTGTATTTTTCGATCATTAATTTCTACTTTTGTATCTTCAGTGCTTATAAATACAATTTTCATGTGTGCATATTAAATTTTCATTGAATCGGTGCAGGTGTATTGCAAAATATCGTATTCTGTGTAATTTCGTTTTAATTCTACTACTCCTCATAGCTAGGAAGCTTATTGATTTTCAGTGGAGCAATACTGATGCCACTTGCATCTTAAAAGGAAGATAGCTAGTGTTTTACTAATTAATAGCGCAATGCGGACACAATTTCAACTGAAGGGTTAGGGGCAAATCGGTTAGAATCGGCACACCGCAGCTACCTACAGGCGACCGCACCTCATCTCACCGCTATCGCGACCGCTGTTAGACCTCCGGGCGACTGCGCCCCGGGCTCTCGTAAGGCGACCGCCCCAGGCAGTCAGGGCGGTGGACAAATAGGAATCCCCGGCGACGCTGAGGGCGACCTTAAGGCGACTGACCATGGCGGTCGCGGCGACCGCTCTGGTTGATAGGGATCTTGTGCGAAATTGATTGAAATCGACATATAGGCCCAGACATTTTCGTCATAGTTACGACGCCAAGCCTTCTTATAGGCCCAGTGTTTGAGCTAGCACGACCGTTGATTAGAGTACAGATGACATGCATGCTACACCAGAACACTGGGTGACATATATGCCACGCTCAATTACGCGTAATAAATATGACTGGACACCTATGTCGCGCCAGTCCATGTTCATATTTGACTTTGCGTCTCATGTATCAGAGGGATATGTGTGACCAGTATACTTAAAAATTTTCATGCTCAGGGCAGACCATGCCTAAGCGGTTTCAAGGCCGACGTGTAAACTGTGACCGCTCGCCTCCGCGTATTCATAAACATTTCCCATGCTCTGACAGCATCCGATCACGTGACTACCGACTTAGTGCAGCGCATAGAAGTATGAACTGCCCTTGACCACCGATGTTTGGGATGCTCCATAATTACGAACGTTCATTTGGAGCGTCAGCAGTTAGTGTCATAGAGTGTAGGCTTAC
>CAJQUW010004353.1:5000-131852 GCA_907163375.1 Prostheceraeus crozeri | reverse complement strand
GCATGCCTGATTTATCGTTAGCTGTAAGATAATGAAATTTGTATAGTTTGGAATCATGTAGTACAGTCATATTCCTAAAGAGTGTAGTGAGTGGCACTCGATCCCGTCGACAGCCCGAAGGCCTTGTACCGATCATAGGGAAGTGACAGATCTTCCCCGATACCCGCTCTTTACAGCTGAAGACATCATTGTCACTGCCCCGAAGTGGTAACAGGAACGCCGAGTCAAAGGTAGTGATCAGTAGCTGGGATCTAACCCCTCAAAGCTGCCTTAGACTTAGTTAAATTTCAAATCTGATAGCAGATTTGAACTCAGGATACTTGAAAACCTTAGTCTATATGTTAAAACTTTGAAAAAAGTGAAAATTAAGAATTTTTAAAAAATTCCGCATTTTACTACTCATACTACTTTTAAAAAATTTTATCAGTAGTAAAGACACTATCAAACTCTATCATACAAACTTTGAAGTAGCAAGATAGCTTGCCTACTTCAAAAGATAGAGTCCTTTGCAACCCGATATCGGGAGCTCAGAGCGACGACCGTCGCTTAACACGTCTTTCGATGAAGTGATCAGACTTACGTTGTCGGGGGTTTATATATGCTCGGAAGAAAACTTAAAATGGCTCTATCTCCGAAAGTATTCATCGTAGCGACATCCGGTTTGTTGCAAAACGATTTGTCTCATCATTCTTTACAATATGACACCTGAAACCTTTCTCATATGACCACGGGAAGTTGGTCCGCCAGCACATGTCCATGTAACATGCCACAAGTGAAAAAAATTCCTAAGTGTGGAGAGCTCCAGTGTGGGTGAAAATTTTGAAAAATTTAAAACTTCCGAATTTTGACCTGGGACCTTAACCAAAGTTTGTTTCAAGAAATTTTGTCCGAATCGTTGTTGCGGGAGAGGGGTGGGCGGGGGCGGCGAGGCGTGGGACGCGGGGGCGGTAGGCAGAGGGGGGGGGGGGGGGGGGGCGGGGGGGGGGGGAGGGGGTACCGGGGGGGGGGGGGGGGGGTGGGGGGGGGGGGGGATGGGGGGGGGGGGGGGTTCGGGGGGGGGATGGGGCGGTGGTGGGGGGTGAGGGGGGGGGGGGGGGCGGGAGGGGGGGGGGTCGGGGGGGGTGAGGGGGAGGTCGGGGGAGGGGGGGGGGGGGGGGGGTGCGATGGGGGCGGGGGGGGTGGGAGGGGGGGAGGGGAGGGGAGTGGGGGTGGGGGTGGTGGGGCTGGGGACAGGAAAGGGGGGGTTTTGGGGGTAGGGGGGATGGAAAGGAGGGGGGCGGGGGGGGGGGCTTTTTTTGAGGGGTGGGAGGGGGGGGGGGGGGGCAGGGGGGGGGGGGGAGGGGGGGCTTGAGGCGGGGGGGAGGGGGGGGAGGGTGGGGGCCCAGAGCGGGCAACGGGGGGGGTGGGCGGGGGGTTGTCTGGGGGTGGGCGGGGGATTGGGGCTTGGGGGCGGGGGGGAGGCGAGGGGGTAGGGGGGGGGGGGGGGGAGAAGGGGGGGTGGGGGGGCAGGGGGGGGGGTGGGGGGGGGGGGACGGGGGGTGGGGGGGTCACAGGGGGGGAGGGGGGGGGGGGGGGGTGGAGCGGGGACGGGGGGCGGGGGGGTGGGGCGCAGGGGGGGGGGGGGTAATGGGAGGGGTGGAGGGGGGGGGGGTGGGGGGGGTGTTGGATTGCCGTGGGGGTTGAGGGGGCGGGGGGGGGGGGGAGGGGTGGGGGGGTAGGGGGACGGGGAGACAAGAGGGGGGGGGGCAAGTGGGGGCTGAGAGGCGGGAGGACGTAGGGGGGGTTTTGGGGGAAGGGTGGGGTAAGGGGGGGGGGGGGGGGGGCGTGGGGTTTGGCAGACGAGGGGGTCGTTAGGCGGGGGGGGAGGGGGGGGGGGGGGGGGGTAGGGGGTGGGGGGGCGGGAGAGGGGGGGGGGGCGAAGGGGGGCGTCAGGGGAGGGGGGCTAGGGTGGGGGGGGTGGGCGGGGGGGGGGGGGGGGGGGTAAACGGGGAGGGGGGGGGGGGGGGGGGGGGGGGATGGGGAGTGGGGGGTGGGGCAGGGGTGGGGGGGAGGGAATGGGGGGGGGGGAGGGGTAGGGGGCGGGTTGGGGTGGGGGGGAAGCTGAGGGGGGGGGAAGGGGGGCGGGGGTGGGGGGTTATTGTTGTGGGGAGTGGGGGGGGGGGGGGGGAGGTGGGGGATTGGGGGGGGGGGGGTGGGGGGGGGGGCGGGGGGGAGGGGGGGAATGGGGGGGGGTGGGGGGGCGGGCGGTGGGGGGGGAGAGGGGGGGGCGTAGGGGGGGGTGAGGGGGGGGGTGGGGGGCCGTAAGAGGGGTGTTATGACGGGGTGAGGCGGGGTGGGGGACGGGTGTTGAGTGGGGGGTAACGGGGGAGGGGTAGAGGGGGGGGGCTGGTGGGAGGGTGTGTGTGGGTGCGGCGGGGGGGAGGGAAAAGGTGTGGGGAGGGTGCAGGGTGGTGGGGGAGGCGGGGGGGGGTGGGGAGGGGGGGGGGGGGGGGGGAACGGGGCTGGGGGGGTGGGGGGGGGGAGGTTTTGAGGTTTGGGGGGGGAGGGTGTGGGGGGGGGGCTGGAGGTGTTGCACCGAAAGAGGGGACTGGAGAAGGGGGTGGGTTGGGGTGCGGTGGGGGTTGGGGGGGGGGGGGGGTGGGGGGGGGTGGGTGGCTGGAGGAGGGGGGGGGGGGGGGGGGGGGGGGGGGTTAGGGGAAAGGGGGGAAGGGGGGGGGCAGGGTTGGCGTTAGGGGGGGGGGGGGAAGGAGGGTGCACGGAGTATTGGGGGGTAAGGGGGGAGTGGGGGGGGGGGGGGATTGGGGTGAGGGTTTTGGCGGGTGGGTGTGGAGGTTGGCGTGGGGGGGTGGAGGGGGGGTGTGGTTGAGAGGGAGCGTGGTAAGGGGGGGGGTGTGGGGTGATTGGTGAAGTGGTGGGGGGGGTTTGGGGGGGGGGGTGGCGGTGGCGATGGTTGTTGGTTTTGTGGGTTTGAGGTTGGGTGGGTATGTGGGGGGTTGGGGGAGGGTGGAGTGGTATGGGCGTTGTTTTGGTTTGTGTCTGGGTGCTGGACGTCAGCGAAATTTGATGAAAAATGTTTTGGTGACGGTCCCAGGTCGAAATTCCAACTTTGGAAAATTTTCAAAATTTTACCCATACAAAGTCACTCTGACACTTAGGATTTTTTCAGGTAAGCGAGCTCCGACCTAAAATCTTGTAACCGCTCTAACTTTTGAACGAAGACAGATAGGAACAAGCCGATTCTTTCACTGAATTTGTCTCACTCTTAGCTTTCAAACGAGCTATCGCACGACAAAATCCGTCCACTGGAAGCCAAGATCGAAGCGAGCTGTCCAGAGGGGGGGGGGAAGGTCAGTGAAATTTGATGAAAAATGTTTTGGTGACGGTCCCAGGTCGAAATTCCACACTTTGGAAAATTTTCAAAATTTTACCCATACAAAGTCACTCTGACACTTAGGATTTTTTTAGGTAAGCGAGCTCCGACCTAAAATCTTGTAACCGCTCTAACTTTTGAACGGCTGGTCCGATTGACTCGCAACAAAAAATGTTGTCGAGCAGTTTTTTCTCCTCTTTCAAACGAGTAGCTGTAAGACAAAATCCGTCCACTAGACCCAAAGTTAGAAGATTGCTGTCGGGGGGGGGGGGGTCAGTGAAATTTGATGAAAAATGTTTTGGTGACGGTCCCAGGTCGAAATTCCACACTTTGGAAAATTTTCAAAATTTTACCCATACAAAGTCACTCTGACACTTAGGATTTTTTCAGGTAAGCGAGCTCCGACCTAAAATCTTGTAACCGCTCTAACTTTTGAACGAAGACAGATAGGAACAAGCCGATTGTTTCACTGAATTTGTCTCACTCTTAGCTTTCAAACGAGCTATCGCACGACAAAATCCGTCCACTAGAAGCCCAAATCGAAGCACGCTGTCCAGCGGGGGGGGGGAGGTCAGTGAAATTTGATGAAAAATGTTTTGGTGACGGTCCCAGGTCGAAATTCCACACTTTGGAAAATTTTCAAAATTTTACCCATACAAAGTCACTCTGACACTTAGGATTTTTTCAGGTGAGCGAGCTCCGACCTAAAATCTGGTAACCGCTCTAACTTGTGAACGGCTGGGCCGATTGACTCGCAACAAAAAATGTTGTCGAGCAGTTTTTTCTCCTCTTTCAAACGAGTAGCTGTAAGACAAAATCCGTCCACTAGAACCAAAGTTAGAAGATTGTTGTCGGGGGGGGGGGGGAGGTCAGTGAAATTTGATGAAAAATGTTTTGGTGACGGTCCCAGGTCGAAATTCCACACTTTGGAAAATTTTCAAAATTTTACCCATACAAAGTCACTCTGACACTTAGGATTTTTTCAGGTGAGCGAGCTCCGACCTAAAATCTTGTAATCACTCTCACTTTTGAACGAAGACAGATAGGAACAAGCCGCTTCTTTCACTGAATTTGTCTCACTCTTAGCTTTCAAACGAGCTATCGCACGACAAAATCCGTCCACTAGAAGCCAAAATCGAAGCAAGCTGTCCAGAGGGGGGGGGCGTCAGCCGAAAATTTTTTCTCTCCGATTTCGCTGGAAACATCCTTCCTAACCCAAAATTTCACGTAGATTCCGAATCTGGACTCCGTTTTCTCATCCGATGCTTCGTTTGGGCGCTACACACCAAAACGTCCCAAATTCTAACTCTGTCGTTTTTCGAAATTTGTTGAAAATGTTTACTCACCGATTGCCTTGACACTCACCCTACCGATGCAGAATTTCACGTAGATTCCGAATCTGACCTCCGTTTTCTCATCCGACCACTCCTTCCACTCGAAACAACCCATTTTACAACCCAACATTCAGCAGATTGCACCAAAAACATCACACACTATAGCCTCAAGACTAATCCTGGCGGTCGCCCACGTCACCCTAGACGGTCGCCCACGTCAACCAGGCGGTCGGACCCACTCACCCGAGTCTCACACTCTGTCGTTGCAGAGGGGGGGGGGGACGTCAGCGAACATGTTGTGAACGTGGACCCACCCGGCCGGCACACCACGACAGACCACAACCTCTGTCGTTCCAGAGGGGGGGGGGGACTCAGACACGAAGCACCACGGCGGCCGACCACGACACTCTGCCGTGCCAGAGGGGGGGGGGACGCAGCCACGACGGCGGCCATCTTGCGCTATCCAGAAGTGGAGTTTTACTTACTACTGACAAAGACGATGTAAAGTTCTCCAAAGAAGTTCGTGAACGTTTTTTCGTGCGCTTGCTATCTGTTTTAATAATGATCGGGAGGATCAACATTATTGAGAAAACGCTTGCGCAATGATCTGAATCTTCGAATCTGAAGAAATCGTGGCGATCGGAGCATTTTGAAGGAATTCACAGCAATCCGTATGAGGCGTACAACTATTTTTCCTATCTATGTAACGCATTGAATATTTCTTTTTGCCCACTTAGTAAGTTCCTGCATGTGCCATCACTTTGGATCAGTTTGCGCTTCTAGCAAAGTGATGCGGTTAAACAATCTAATTCTGTAGGATGGACACAATACGCACTTACCAGCTATAGCTGCGAGTAAAATGGCATGAAATTCAAATTCACAACTATTTTATTCATGCAATAGGTAAACTAGTAGATTCAGATTCAAAATTTCTGAAGAATCCCAATTTGAAAAACCGCTGGATTGAGGAATCTTGGATAGGTCTGTACCTTTTTGCAGTAAGTATACCAAGTGTTAATCTGCATGCGATGTTAATAACAATCACAGTCAACATGTTTCAGTAGACAAGCTACCATCATCAGTGACAACGGTCAATAAACAAGGATGCAATATGTTCAGTGCGAATGAGACAAGAAAAATCAATATAGGAAAAGCGGCTGTGATTGGCTGTGGTTATTCATTAGGAACTGTGAATGAAATCTATCTTAGGTTTTGTGATGTAAACCTATCAAAAGCTTACGACTTCTCACTGTCAATCACAGTCAAATGAGAAAAGTTCTTCCTAAACATCTTGTTCCCGAGGAAAAGTTTTAATCAGAAGCTAATAATGTTGATAAAAAGTTTTACCATAAATTCTTAACATTCAATAAAATCTACCATTTGAATGATATGAGTGAGCAGTTTTCTCCCTAAAGACCGAAATCCCGGGATTACCTCGATCTCTAATTCCGTGATTGTGTAGTTCCCCATAAACTAGTAATGTCAATAATCGTCCTTTAATCCTCGCGACATTGTTGTTACAGATGAGACGAATACTTTGAACGAAAGTGAACTTTCTCTTCTCTCAAAAGAACCAAAGTTCGCCCTTTCACCACCTGTGAATCAAAGTACGATATAATTGAATTCAATGTGCAATTCTGCAGATTTGCCCATCAAATTCGATGGAAAAGTGTTCTTGAAAATCGAGACAACTTAAATCCAGAAAGCGGAACTTTTGTCCTTTCTTTCCTGAAGACATTTGCACATTGCTAGAAACTATCCTCACGAATACATATTTTACTTTCGAAGGTCAAATCTACAAGCAAGTATGTGGCTTACCGATGGATTCTGCTGTATCTGGAATATTAGCCCTTCTATTCTTAGATACAATTGAACAACAAGCTCTACGAACTTTCGGCAGCATTTCTCTCTTCAAACGATGCGTGCTGGATGACTGTTTTGCATTAATATCCAGTATTGATGAAGCTAATGATTTGCTTGACATTTTGAATGAACAGCACCCAAATATTCGCTTTGAAATGGTGAGTTCAGTAGATGGAAATTCATTGAGCTTGTTGGATTTCTCAGTGACAATGTCTACCATTAATGAGCCTCAATTTCGATTCTTTAAGAAACATGCAAGAAAAAATCTCTTTGTTTATTGTGATTCACATTTACCAATGCGAAAATGGCAGTTGTGAAAAACGAAAGAAACCGAATCGAAGAGAGGTGCAATAGTCCCAAAACCAGCAGAAACATCAACACGAATTTGACAGAATACTTTCAAACCATCGTTATCCAAGAACCTTTATTGAATAATCAAAACGTAAGAACAATCGACAAAGACGTAGAAACAACAACCAAAACTACATGTATATCTGAAGCTACCATTCTTATCAGATCAATCAGACAGACGGTTAAAACAAATATTTCGCCGCGAGGGGATCAACTTGCGAATCGCCCATCAGACACAAACCTTCAGAAGCTATCTCTGGAAAAATGCTGAACCTCCTCCTTGCGCATTGAATAACTGCCCAGTCACCAACAACAACAAAATATGCAACAAAAAAACACAGTGTATCAGATTCAGTGCTCTATCTGCTTTTCCACATACATAGGCAGCTCCATCAGACCTCTACACCAAAGAATCAAAGAGCACATCATTCGTCCTGAATCGTCTGTATACCGCCATCTACAAATATGCAATACGAGTGCAATGAGAACAAAGATCCTTGCCACTGATTCAGACACTGCCAACCTAAGAATACGAGAATTCATTTTATACAAAATATATGTCCAGCATTAAACTCAGGAGACGAAAGTGAGGAGCTTCGGGATTTTATATTTCTTTGACATTTCTATGACTGAATACATTGCCTTTTGAATTTTATACTTCCATGTCTTCCTAGCTTTTCTCTCCTTTTTGTATCACTGACGCAGGCTGTGAAGCCGAAATATTGGAAATTTTGGAAACTAAATAACAAAAAGAAATTGCAGCTTCTGGCTTTTTAATTAATTATATCGATAATCATCTTAGTAATAATGATGCTAAAAAATAATTCTGATATTTTGCTTGGGTCATTTACAATTCTTCTCTAATTCAGTTATTGCGAAATGCACTGGACTTGGCCAGAAAGATCGACCGAGTTAGGAGCCCTGATCTTAGCAACTTGAGTAATTATTGTAATTGCTCGACGGACGATGAATGACCCTCATCGTGCAATAAATATTATTGAAGAATTTATCACTACATGTCTGTTAAAATTTCTTATCGCACTGTGTTTGTGTGTAATGTATTCGTTGTATGCAGACGTTTATTTCAGAACATAGAAATAGGACAAATGATATTTACAATGGTTAATTAAGTATATAGCTTTTCTGAAACACCTGCCAAATATTTCGATGAACAACACTTTGATGGCGCTAAGATAGCGCTCACCTTAAGATTTCTATAATAAAACATTCGACAAGCCATAGAAATCGAATTATTATCAACGGCAATTATCAACCGAAATTGTCCAAAAAGTTCTACTGTGACTTAGTCTAGTTGACATAGCGTCATTTCATGGAGAAATATGCTAAGAAGACGCTTACTTAGCGCTCTATTGGATAATTAATTTTCCTATTGAAGGACAGTAATGATGAGATGAATAGATTGAGTCGTTTATCTGCAAATAATTTTCTAAATGGTTGATTAAAGCATCAAAGTACGACAGTGTGCTGAAACCGTGCAATTCGTCTTCGCCGCGCTGTCAAGCAATAAGGTAATTATCGCACTCTAGGCCTCGTCTCGACCTTCGGTCTCGCCTAGAGTGCGATCACATGTTGTATAGCACGTGCTATCGACTATCTCTTGTTCACCAACCGACGCATTTAGTCGTGTATTTTTAGTCGTATTTCAGTGAGAACCCAGTGTCTCAAGCATATTGCAATGTCACTTTCAAGTAGCAATGAACGGGCTATCAATCAAAAGTAAATAGCTGAAATAATTGTTGGCAGTCAACGCAAACCGATTCGAATTTTTCTCGAATCGGATCTCGAAACTTCACAGGTCTAACAGGTCCTACTAGTTAGATATATAAATTTAGATTTTCCGTACCCTATTCCTTATCCAAGTTTAACATTTAAGATTTTCAAGCTTTATAATCAATTCATGCGGGTACATGTGTGCAATTACGTATTTACAAGCTTTTTGTGTACCCAGAGACTGCTCTGCTGATAATGAGCGAAAAATTAATAAAATTTCGTTTCTACATGTATCTCTTCTAAAAATTTTATTGACCATCAGATTAATCTTGGACAATATTAAAATGAAGACATTCATTGAGTATGACTTCACCTTTTAATATTGAGCTTTTGGTAACACAGCTTTCAGAAAGTGTTGGATTCCTTGAAAAGTTTGTAAAAATGCTGTTTCTTTTGAAAACACAAAGTATAGAAACATCTAATACTCAGTTGCATCCGTAATTGAGAAATGGGAACATACACAGAGCTGCCATTACATTAGTGTGCCTGCATGGAGTTGTGCTTATATTGAGGGTTATGGGCCAGCCTTGGTGATGATTCCTGGTGTTGGATGGAAATAGCAGCTCTGCAGGGTTGTTCCAATTTTTTAACTAAAGATGACTCGACTTTTAGGTATTCTATTTACATTATGAAACGCTACTTACCGGAAACCTTAAGAAGCATCTAAATTTATTACCGACGTCAAGAAAACTATCATCATGCTACCCTCTACCTATTTCACTCTTCAAAAGTAAAAGGCATTCACCAAAGGAAAAACAATCTTTGCTAAGCCATGAATTTTTACTTAGCTTGAAATCAACATAAAATGTCACTTAATGCTCACCGTCGCTATAACAGAAGATTCAAACGATAATCAAATTTTCTTCAAATTTTTAAAAGCAGCTCTAGACTCACATGCAGGTTTATATCGTCCCATTTTTCATTATGAACCAAAAAGCGCTGAATATTATAAACATTTTAATCGCGTTGATAGTAAGAGTGCCGCCCAACTTTACATGATGCTTCTAATTGTCAATGCGTCTGTCAATAAGAATTTCAAATTTGTTAAGTACAAAAATATATTCTTACACAGGAATAATAGCGATTCCTGAATCAGTTGAATGAATTTTCGATGAAGAAACTGCAGTGCAATTGCAAGATAATGCGCTCATGGCCGGAACCGATGTGATCTACCAAATCGTAAATTATCATATTCGTAGCCAAGACTTCGAGTATCCACGAACAGCATACGGTGAGAAATGGGAGGAAAGAATCCTACTAAGTTGCAGTCACGGCAATGACCTGTTTTTGTATCTCTGTTGGGTAATTCATGCGGATGAGGATTGTTTCTGCGGAACCAGAGCGCCACCACTCTATCGACTTGCACGTGATGAATTGGGAACAGAGGATCATTGGCAGAGGTAGCAGATCTGGAAAATCCACCTGTTACTGCGTGATGAACACCGTTATGCATTGTATAGTCACTTCTTTCGTCTGAGGATGCACACTCGCCTTCCAAAGCTCTTGAAAAGGAGGCACACCTGAAAATGAGACAATAGACATTGCAAAACAATTAAAAAGGGATGCGAATTCATTTGCAAATCGAATAATTTCTGTCTGTTTCTGAAGAATGGTTTGAATCTGATGACTTGCGAAGGGATTGACAACAATAAGACATTGCAAAATAGTAAAAGACTGAAGGCCAAGTAGCCGATTTGTATATATTAGAAAACTAATGATTTCGGATAATAAACGCATTGCAATATTTTGAGAATCTCACATTTTCAGTGAAATATTATCAAATTCCCTGTGAAAAGAAAGCAAGTCCTAACGGTAACCATGGTCTTACATGTCCTTTTAAAATAAATTTAATCAATCCACTGTTTTAAACACATCCTGCTTTGCAAACATTGTCTGCAGTAAGTGCAGTTGCTTAGTCAGCATAACAGTTCTAGCACTATATAGGCCTACGTGCAGTACAGTGGTGGGCAACCAAGTTGGGATAGCGAGCCACAAGGAGTGGCCCGCGAAAAGGCTCGCGGGCCACCAATTTTAAAGGCAGTAGTATAGGCTTAATATTATTTTATTCTGTACTTTTAAGTGCACATATGGACTGCTGCACTGTACGTGTACATACAGTTGACGCAATACACAACAAATTCTACATGTAAATGTATACAGCAATATTGTACGGAGCTAATTTGTTTAATATTAAGGAATCATAATTTACTTTCTACAATTTATGTGAGTATTGAAGAGCGAATGGGCCTATAACAAATCATGGAAGCTTTTCTTTTGTGCAACTAAACGGTAATTTGACTTTTTTGGCGATTTGACGGACATTATCTTGTTTCATCGAAAAACAATGGTCTTTATATGCAGTGCAACTACCCGCCTGAAAGCCGCACAAGAAACAATTGATTTTGTATTGGATACTATGTGACTTGGCATAAACTCGCGCCAGGTGGTGACTATTTTGCGCTTATGCGAGAAGATGTTCACTACGAAAGAAGCATGGTTGTATAATTCAAATGTGAATTTTTGTTTTTTGAGCCATGATATTGCTCATTCAGTTATTAATTAATGGTTTTGCAAATTCTAAAGAGTTTTCCTCACCCTTAGATACATCTCCCAAAGGTCGAAGTCAGCGTGAGTCATTTTCACATCATCGATTCAAAAAATGTCCACGGGCCACTTTCGATATGAGAAGCAGTGGCGTGCCAAGCGTTGCCCACCACTGGTGTAGTATATAGTTTGCCATTTGTGCAACCGATGCTGCATTTAAAAGTAATGTTCACTGTATAAGCACTATGTCACAGTCCTCATCAAGTGCTCAGTAGAAAATAATTTACAAGTAATTAAATTTCATGACCTAGTTTCGTGTAATAATAAATAGCGCACGACTTACGTACCTGTCTTCTTGAACCAGAGATCATCCTTGAGCAATGCTGCAATGAAAAAGTTGATGATTTCAAGTAAAGATATCATATGAATTTAACAAATTCATTCTTTACACTTCAGAAATGATTAGGCATTAGAACTTGGGAATCCCATTTGGAATGCCAGCATCTATCAAATTGATTGAATTGAAACGAGATTTTCTTTATTATTTCCCCAACATCTGCTAGATCGAGCAGCTCCGAATTTTTCTCTCCGAGTCGTGCTCACAAGTATGAGTACTGCTCCTCTCAAATAATCATTAATCGCGTCTAGTTACTTTGATCTTTGTGGTCTCTACATCCACTACTTATACAAATCACTATCGGATATATTTCTTGGAAGAAGTATTCTGGACATTCTAATCCGCAAGCTCTCTCAGCAATCACTGGAAAGACAAGTGAATTATTGGCTCACTTGCATCTGTTCCTCCTGTGAATGTAATTTCAAGGCGCCTATCTATAAATCTATATCATATTCATCAATGGCTACCGGTTTCAAGTGGCAATGAGATAACAGAGCTTGACCAATGTTCATCAGGAGCAATATCACAGCAACTCTCTATGATATCACTCCTGATGAAGATCGGTCATGTTCTGTCATCTTAAATTACCAATTGAAACCGGTAAAGATTACATAATTAATTCATTTTTATTTTTGCGACATTTTCATGTTAAAAAACATTGATTAGTAATGATTACTCATCTTTTATCCAATCCGTCGCCTAAAGTCGCTTAGGAGAAAATTCCTTTCGCAATTTACTAAACTGTATTCATCAATTATATAAATCTCTTGTGTGGTTCGAAAACGTAACGCATTTTAAAATCACGCATATGACATTGCATAAAGCTCTTGGCTGAAAACACAGTTTTAAAACAATCTTTGAAAAGAAGGATGTATCTCTGAGGATTTATTTTGCAATCTTTGAGGATGTAACTCAATATTTAATTATTCTATTTACATTGTGTTTGCAAAAAGCAGAATTTATTAATTATTGCAGGCGCACTAACTTAGGTAAATTGCCAGTAGTGTGTTTAAAGTGATGTTTAATGAATGTCCGTCGAAATTTCACTAACTTGCTAATTGTGAATCTGAAATTTACCCGGGCATGGCTGCAAATTTAAATAGGGAATTGTGTCGATGTTGAGAGATGTGAACTAGGCCTGCTGATGATTCCTGATATTGGATGAAATAGCATCTATTTACAATAACGAATTACAGGTTGAAAAGCAGTATTGAAGGAACATTGCCAAAAACTGTTCCTTTTAGCTCTTTGACAATATAATTCTAAAATGCATTCAAAACCTATATTTAGACGAACACATCATCATTAATTGCGTTTTATACGTGATGATGTGTGCAATCACAATGACATGAAGCAAAGAAAGAGCATCATTGTATGAATGTATAATGGCCCAGGTGAACTCTAACGAAATTCGCACATGAAAGTTGGTGATATTTCATCAAAGTCAACATTGATTAGGCTACTTAGCAAATCATGAAAGTCTTATGCTGCATGTCACTATTAACAAAGACAAAAATATTATGAACCAAAGGCTTCAATACAAACCATGATTTTATAATATCCTTTCGTTGTATAGAAATACATGGGTTACTATATCCTCATCGGATACCGGATACTCACCGGATCACCATGGCAGACATGAAAATATTGTCTTGACAAGGTGAAATCTATTTGATCTTTTGTGGGAAAATAATATCTGCGATTCCAGCTTCGCCTTATGCGAGGCCACGGTCGGTCATAAATCCAACGTGTATGACATCCATTGCAGCGCCCCTGTGAAGACTCCGAACAATATTCAAACCAATGTCGGAATGGAGAAGTATTTCTCCAATGATCTCGACTACTCAGATCGCCGATCAAATCCGATCTGCAGATAGTACAGGAGTCAGCATCAGTCCAATCCCAATATGGAAATCGAAAATCATCCACCCCGAAGTATTTCTTAGCCACCTTTGCAACTTCCCGTTCCCAGAAGAGCATGTAGTACCGATGCCATGTAGCAAAACCAGATCCCCGATGACTAAAATTGAAGTCATATTTCGAACTATTTCGACATTCTCTTGATGACTTGTACATCGTGCTTCGTGATGAATATCTATGGATAAAGACCATCAGTTGATGAATTGTTGCGGAGCGGAATCTCGGACTTCTGATCGGATCTGAATCTTGACCATCTTGATCTAAGTAGATGACATAGTCTTCTGATCTGACTGTGCTAGCTTTCAACATCACCTGCAATATTCAAAATAGTGCATACATGGTAATTCATGTCATCAAAATGAACATGTGATTTGCAGCAACAAAAACAAAGATAAAGTCCTAAAATTTCATCGTCAAAAACTTCCAAAGAAATTTAGTTGCAACATTTGATGGGCAAATTTCCCTCTTTCCTTTGTGTGTTTAATCTTGTAATTATTAATATCTTATTGTTGCAACATAGGTCTATCAATTCCAGCTGCCGTAAATCAGTTGGTCTGAACATGATGTGCCAGCGCACATCATTTGAATGGCGATTTGATCCAAAGTTCATTTCATTTCATTCATTGCATATAAATTAAAATAATAATGCAAAATATGAAGTTTGGAAAATGGACAAACAATAGCCAGTTGTCAAATTATTTACCTTTTGGAAAAGTCGTTTCTCTCTCACTGAGTAGTTCAGGATGTTTCTCCGTAGAGAAACTGATGGAGTTTGGCAATATCTTCCTGTCCAGCCATAAAAACATTCGTGACAAGCGTATCCCCAATAATTGTTGTCACAATGGCATCCGTACTTGAATAATCGCTTCGGCCATTGTAGGCGATCATCCCTATTTTGTCCATAATGATGATAGCTAAAATTAAAAAAAGCGGAAAAACATTATATTTCCGTGACCATTTGAGTCATGATTATTGGAAAACATTAAAGTTACCGGCAAAAAATTTTTGTAATTTTTGTCAAATAAATCAAATACATTACAATTTTATTACAATTTTTTGACTATAATCTTTCAAACCATTGAGCTTATAAGAAATACGGATATATGCGTTAAACCTCTGAAAGAGTACCACCCTGACAGGAATCTTTTATTTAGTTAGAAGCTTAAATAGGTCTGGTAGATGGCCCACCAAGAAATTTGACCGCGTAAGCTGCAGGACTTGCCATAGAAATCCGAGACCATAACAATACAAGGCATGCACAATGATGAACAGTGCTGCGTCGTGGACATGCTCTGTAATGACAACGGTGCCTAAACGATGGTGGCTACCTGTGATTGACAGTATGAAGATATCGGTAGGATATGTTGCTAGTGTACTTTGTAAACAATTGCGGTTGCTATAATTTCTCTCGAAGTTGTATAGAATGATAAATTAACTTACAGTATACCCTCTTACGGGAAGAATTGGCAACTATAACAGGTACCAGTAATATGATTCCATTTAAGAGCTAGCAATATTGTATTATATCACTGTCCGACCCAGCAGCCGACATTGTCATTAAAAAAACAAATGTTGCCCATTCTGCAGTCCTACTTACATAAAAAGAGCGAAAAGTCGGATATTATTGGGGCTTGCATTTAGTTTGCTAATTACAATAGATTATTCGCAGTATGAGTACATTCTCATCAATGACACGATATGGATTCTATTTTGTGTTGTGTCAATTACCTGTCGATAAGCAATATCATCATTGCTATACTGCTTTCTTCCGAGACAGTAGATTTAGTTTAATTTTTAGTGGTGCTTCGTGCCTGTTAATGGGTAAAGATAAATCTTTCTTGTTGAATGCCGATAGCATTCAAATATTATTTTTTATCTTGATTAAGCTTGCTTTATCAGAAGATGAATAATCTTTTGATGATTTTTAACATTTTTTGACTAATAGATGGTTGAAAAATAGACTTCCTTGTCTGTTAAAAATTGCATTGCATTTGGCATTTCATCTGTAAGTCCAATGTCTGCGATTACCTCCATACATCCAATTTGTCGTGAATGGCTATAATATATATTTTGCTCCATGCTTTTTATTTTTGTGGATAGCACGCATTTCTGCGTTCAAGTGACATATGATAAATGTTACATAACATTTTCAGTAAACATGTTTCTTTAATCAAATGAAATAAGGTTTCGCTAATCTTATGAGTAGGCCCAACCTAATTATATTCTTAGTTCATTTTGTCAGCTTTCGCCTGATAACAAAGACAGAATAAAGTACGCGCAATATAAGTACTGAACATGGATGTCGCAAAAAGTTCCATTAATACAATGTTTTGTGAGGATCATTTATCAACTTTACTAATTTAGTCTTCCTGAGTTTCGACCACGGTCAAGTTTTTATCGAAGGATTCCACATAGAGCTTATGTTTTATATTACAGTCTCTGCTATCTGAAATGTCGCTTGTCAAATGATAAAGATAATAAAGGTATAGTTAATGCAAAATATAGCACTTTGTGATCAAATAATTTAGTTTTAGAAACTTACTGATTCTGATACTCCTCATGAACTTGATATTCTGCACATACGCCACGACCTGGACCTCCACATGGTTCAGCACCTGGGTATGGTGACGGGCAACATACCGCATGAGTGTAAGTTAAATTATCCTTACAAGCCCGAGGTATAAGTGCATCTGCTATTTGAAAAACATTGAAAATGAGGACAACAGAAACTACAACAACTAATGTTCGCATTTGATACATATCTGTGAATCTTTTGACTCTGGCAAGGTCAATGAGGTGATGTCTTATTGTAAGAGTCATTCTGATCGCAGTTTATTTATACCAAAGATAATCACTTACACAAATCACATCATTGGCTAAAAGTTAGATGACGAGATTTACGAGTGTTGATAAATTCTGGACAGGAATTCACCTGCTTAGCTTTTATTTACATTAACATTAATGGCATGCCTGAGTTACAATTTCGTCAAGCCAAGTATCCTGTTCGATTTCATTGGGCAGATATATGTTAGCGCAATATTTTAATCTTACACGAAGGACGGTTGAAATCAAGATTATTTTATCTTCGATATAATTCATTTTCCATCATTTCACTCTACTTTTCGCCGTATATTTTCGTTAACTGATTCCTGAGAATGAGTTTGACAGTTGGAATGATACAATCACAACATATTTTTTTCACATGCTGTACATTATGTTTTCTCAGAAGGCCTACAATTTAGAAAAAGTGATGTAAATAATCATAATGCAAGATAATACTGTAACGCAAAATAATCATAGTGTGTAAAAATGACAACATCGAGTAAGTTGGGTTGTGAATGAACCTGAATTTTCTTGCAGTGATGTTTTCGCTTGTGCTGTGAAAACGTTTTGTGATATTAACTTCGTTTTTCTGCACTCAGCACTAGCACGAGCTACATGTAATTGTCTTTAAATATGAATTTATGGCATTTATGCACAAAATAGAGAAGTGAACAAATACCTCTAGGGGCTCGTTTACACCCGCAACTTTATTGCTGACACTTTTCGAATCATGATGAGTCAGAAAAGAATGGACAATGGAAACAAAAGGATGCCTTTGATAATCGTTCTTCGTGCGCCAACAGACAATGGCTTTATTGAGTGGTGATAGAAATCCATTGATCTCATCAGCTTATTTTCCTATGTGTCAGTAAAAAGTGTCAGCTAAAGTTAAGCAAGGTACAACATTAGCTGACACTTATTACTGAGAATCAGAGGACAACAAGTTATGAGATCAATGCATTTCTCTTTATCGGTATTCATTAAATTGCTATTGTCTGGACTCTGTCTGATGAAGCACTGCATGATTATTGAAGGCATGTCATTGTCTGTCCATTTTTAGATTTAAGAATTTTTAGAAAGCATTAAATTAAATATTAAATTATGTCAAATTAAAAAAAATTAGGAGCAATTAGTTCGGGAGTATGCAATGCATGTTGTTTAGAACGTCCGTCATCTTTATTTTGAGATTTTCGGTGGGACATGTTTTTCAAAACCGAGTTTCGAGATCAGTCCTAAAATGCAAATATGAATGCATTCAACGATTAGCTGACTACCTATTTTGACAGACGGATGAATGAAGTAAGCAATAGTGATAGCAGTGGCGGCTTTAGCGATCATGCCCTTCATGCTCAGCATGACGAAGTATTTTGTCTAATTTTCCTCCACACAAATCAACGATGTCAACCACAAGAAAGGGAAAATTTTGAATCAACAAAAAAACTTCCAACATCATTTGATTACATTTGACAATATTTGATTACTATGTCAGATCATGTTGCTGTGACATTAAGGTCATACTCAATTAAGATTTATCAAGTAGCTAACTTGTTCTAAAAAATTCAGGGGAACGCAAGTCAATTCGAGCATACCTCATTTGTTATTGGCCGGATCATCTGATGGGAGAACAATAGCAAAATCTGCGGATGACGATTTTCATACTCCATCTCATGCCGTGGACGGGAAGCACAAATGATACGTATAGTAGCTCGTTTCAACCAACTAACGGTAGCTGATTGGACGGCAATCTGCTGATTTTATCGGTGTAGTGAGATCATGAGATGTCTCGAGTCTCAGTTGCACGATTGAAACCCCATCGAATTGACTTCCTTTATAAGTAATTCAATATCTTCCAATGTTAATACAGCTTGTGATTTTGTGCGATTGACGGTGTTTTTACTATCTTAAATGCATGCTTCAAATAACTAGAACTTGAATATTATTTAATATACATTATCTGGTGATTAAATTTAGCCGTGGTCTTCTACATGCTTGCATATGTAGATATGTCTATGAGCAAATAGTATAATAGGCTATGCATGCATCAGATTATCATCGGATGTACTCAAACATACAAATCATGTAGCCTACGCCTGGAATTTTATTTTAAGCGTATTTTGGCTGATACAGTATGTAGATCATTAGAATTATGCCTGGCCCTACACCATATTCACTGGATTACCTGATGTGAAAAGTAGGCGGCTTGCATGTTTGAATTATAATTAGGAAAGGGCAAATGCAAATGGAATGAGATTAAAATTTTGTTCATCGAATTCGTAACTGTTTCTTAAGTTGCATGATATTAAGCTACATTATGCTACATCAGTTGCATGGTTAAAAATCCTCGTATGATAGCTGTCACACATACTTTTTTCCTCATGATGCGAAAAAATTGATGAGCATGACCTAACAGAAATCCATAGAGCCGCCACTGAGTGATAGTAAAATCTATATTTTTGGATCAAGAGATGACTAGCGTTTTAATTTTTATTGAAATGCAAGCTTTAACGATGCACGCTCGCATACAGTGTATAATGGACCAATCGAGCTAAGATATTGGTTGAAAATCAAGATGATGTTTACAAGCCTACTTATACGGCAACTCTGTTTCAGTGATGTTTCAGCAATTCTTTTTGAAATATTGTAGGTGGTCCTTATTCACCTCCTGATCCATGATTTCTCAAATTCGCCAAAAATCAAAATGAGACCTAAAGTAAAAGAATCAACGAATTAATTTTTGCAAGTTATCGTTCGGTACAAAATAATCAACTCAAGACATAACCGTGATGGTTCAAAATGAAGAACTCAATCAAGTAATTATTTATTTATTTCATAAAAATGGAAGTCAATATGTTACAAGTTAACAATTTACTATATACACTATATACTGTCCTAGTTTTGTGTTGGATGAAGGAATCGCTTCTCTCAGATATGGCCTTGAGCTTCAGTGAATGTCACACCTTTGCCTTTTCTCTTGCTATTGGCAATTTCCTCTTCAATCATTCGGATAATTTCGGTAATATCAACCAAATATTCCTGAAAATAAATGAAGAACAGTCTGAGATTCATATATCTAAAGTAATCGCATGTTCACATCTAACAGAGTAATTAAACACGGAACAATTTAGTAATTGAATAATCAGAGATTAAATTGATCAGTAGTGGCAATAGCACAACATGATATGTAAAAATTCGCTGAATTTTAAGTAAGGTACCTTTAAGGAACTTAAGCCTACCTTGACTTTTGATATTTTTCTTTCAGGTGGCATAGCCTGTAGAAGTGATTGAAATATAAAAGCTTCAACAAGAGTTCAACACTTTGTGGCAGTATTCTTAAATCAAGAAAATATCACATGGCTCTCCGATGCGCTCCCGACAGCGTAAGTCATGCAGCTACGTTTATGTGACAATGACCGTTACGTACACATGGAGTCTACTCAAGAAGTGCGGTCTGTTCTTGAAAATACATCGTGTTTCAACCTTTTAGAAGACACCGCACATCGCTGTTTCCTGTTTACAATTTCTATTATGACAAACTTCCGTGGCTCAAATGTCACACTGTTAATTCCCAAAGAAATTTGCAGCTCCAATCTGACTCCGATGCGATCACGATCAATCAGTCAACACTCCTAAGTTTTTTTTCATGGATTTCTTATACATGTAAAAGAATTATATTTATCAAAAGAATAACATTAGGCGATACAACAATGTGATAAGACAAAAACATTGAAGATATGAGGAAAAGTACGTAGCGGTTAGAAAAACGCATAAAAGATCAGCTCCCCCACATACCAATACCAATGGCTGTGCCATCAGAGACACTGAGACCACCGATACGACGGCGAGTTCCGCAGAATCTTAAATTGACAGCCCGGAAAATCGAAAACAGGATTTGAACCCTAAGCTAGGACATTGTCATGGAATATGGCTTGTCCCATTTGTTGGCTAATCGACAAATGCATTCATAAGTTTTGTTTACATGACATTCTGTACAATGAGGTATGGTTCACCGTAAATTGAAAATATATCTTTAGCACGAAAAAGCTTAATAGAAACTCCGCCAGTTAAGATTTTCAAAACTATCTGTGATAGTTAGATTTTTCTTGCTAAAAAATGTCAACTTGAAATAATACTGAATGAGTAAAAAATAGAAACTTCATGACCGTTACCGAAAAGGCTTCAAAGAATGAATGAATGTCGTCAAAGCTGTTGGTTTAGTTTATTATCCATGTCGTATAAAAGAATGTCATAACGTTGAGTTCATGATAAGTGATATAATCTCTATCAATGATCTGGTGAGTACATATCGAAATATATCAAAGAGATAATTTTTGATAAATCAGCAAACATCAACAAACTCAGTTCTCCATAAAGATTTTTTGCTATGATGTCGCACCAAGGCATCTTCACTTATCTTAAACAATGTTTTCATGACATACACATCTAGAGATGGAATGGAGCATCAAAAATCTTTTTGGTCTTTAAAGCCAAAAAGGAACATTTCTTGTTTCTGCTTGATGACTCCTACTGGGTCGGGTAAGTCAATTAGCTTGGGTAGGGTCTTTATAATCTTTGACCATGGACTCTAATGTTCTTGACATTGAACAACTGACAATTTTACAATCTTGGATCATGCTACAGATGATCACACTTTGAAAGTCTTTCAAGTCATCCACATACCGCAGAAAATGTCATCTCTAAGAAAATAAATGCTAGCATATCAATGTGCCTGAAAAATTCATGGTTGAGCATTTTCTGACAGCTAATTTGAAGATTAGTAGACATATTCTTTCATAGACGCAACATAGAAAATATCCAAGTTTGAACTTTTCAGCTAGAAGTTGAAATTGCTAGACTTTGTTTCAAGAGTAAAATGTCTGTCTAAAAGACGTTGTTAATATATTGGTCATTGTCTAAACTGCAAGGATGATTAGAACGACCCTAAATCTTTCTGTAGTTATGAATAACTAATTGTTTACATTTATTATTGATGAACGTTATACGCAGCTCATGCGCTTATGGCTGTCTCACGTGATAGTCATACATTTTGAGTGTATGATCAAACTTTCTAATTTGACTTGTCAATAATGAATGAACACTTATTGACGTTAATTTATTCAATCATAATTCAAAGTAAGAGTATCAGCAGTTGGAACGCACTTCATCTTTCGATTTCTGATTGAACTGTAATTGGGTGTTGTTCGGTGTCAATTATTTTCATTCTTTAGAAATTTTTTTAATGTTCGTCCTTATACCGATTATTCCAAGGATTAAACACCAAAAGCAATTAGATCAATTGATCAGTATCATCATGGATTCAAAAGCTGGTTGGTAGCAGCAAAACACTGTTATAGTTGGCTCTTAGCAGGAAGATATATTTTGAGAGGCATGATTCAAATATTGATTGTCATGATTTATGTGCTTCCATAATGAAATTATATAACTCCTATGACGATTAATATACGATGTATTTGAAAAGCTCACTTGATAGAGCGATCGTCTAGCCAGATTGCTAGTGGTCAATGGCTAAAGATTGCCTAGAATGACTGTTAATTACTGTCTGTTTAAATGATGGGCCTATGTGATCATGATAATGGGTGATTGAACAAAACATCTTTAGTTTGTCTAAAAACTTTAGGTAATAACCAGCTTATGAATTATTCAGAAATTAAGTGCAATTTTATTCTGTTATTCAGTGAGGCTCACTGCATAATTAATCAAAAGTCACGCGATTCTGAATATTTTGAAATTTTCTCAAATTTAGTGATTAGAAGTTTACAATTAGCCTAGCTTCCACTACGTTTAGTTTCTAGATCCATTATGAAGTCGATAATTTCCATTAAAATTGCGAGAGACACTTAGTCTCTTTAGATAATTAAACTATTACTATCCTATTTGTTAACACGACACTTTATTGGTAAATAGTGAAGAATGCAGCATTGTAAATCAGAGCACATAAGAATTCGGAAACAGTACATAAAAAGTCTTGAGATTCTATTTTTTTAGATGTTGGTTTTACGTCACTACTCCCCTATACTGGGGGAATGGACGGTAATGACATAGACCTTTTATCTGGAGTGTTGTGACCTTTTAGCCCGGATGCCCTTCCTGTCGTTTCCCAATGACACTTTCAGGGCTCGACCTCTGGACCGAAACATCGCTAGGCCAAGCACTTGAACACTGTGCCACGGAGAACACAAGGCTTGTGAATTCCACATAGCTCTCCTGATTTAATTAATTCACCTAGTTATACAGAAATCAATTTCTACTACTAAGTGCAGTATCTTGAAAGTATGGAGTGACAGAGTTTGAAAATGCAGGTCATTGAGATCAATAAAATCGCTAGCTCAAGCACCTAGCCACTGTGCAGCAGAGACTACTGTGATATGAGAATGAAAAATCGCGTCACTCGCCAGCTCTGTCTTATCCTAGTCATTCATGATTTTAGGGACGAGCATTCTCGCTTCAGTGTGCCTACTTTAGTGTCAAATTTCTATTCAGTGCAATGATCTCGAACGTTGAGGAGTGAGAAAGATAAAATACAAGTTTTTCGTCATCGACTAACTTTCATTGAATAGTCAATTTGCAAAAAATCGCGCGATTGATTCCATCGCACGGTCAATCGAGCAGCCCGCCACTGTTTGAAAGAAATGAATTATATAGGCTACAGTGCAAGCAGTGTACATTAAAGATGAGCGTCCGATCGGGTTTCGAGAATTTTGATGCCCGACTCGAACTAAAATATCAAAACATCAAGACTTATAGGTGCATTTCTCAAACAGAGAACACGCTGATGATGATATCAGGGCCCGGCACGGTTAACCCTGCGATAACCTGAGCGATTGGAACCATGCGGTTGAACCGAGAGGTGGGTAGGGAAATGTAGCATTCGAATCATTTACGTTTCATTGTTGTCAACAGCGCATTGAAAAAAAATTCCCAAGCAGAAATCGGTTTGTCTCAGTGTCCAAGTAGATTCGCTTGTGTATGAGGTACCTGAGGTGACTTAGATGGGTGACTATAGCGCGTCAACGTAGACTAGACGTCATGCAGACTCGCATTGTGTTCACGATCACGTTGTGTGGGTAGGGAGGGATAGGATGGATTTGGGATATGCAGCAGTAGTGCTAGCCATGAGCAGCCATGAGTTGGAACAACGGATCTCGCAGTGCCGCCTGTTGGAAACAGTTCAACATTACTATCAAGGACGGAAAGAAATTATCGCAATGCAAATTGTGTGAGAAGACCTACGTATATTCTGGGAGCACCACGAACATTTTGAAACATTTGGGCGATGCTCACCGACTGATTAATAATAACTCGTGTGACTTAAAACGAGTCGGCTCCGGACGGCTGAGAAAATCGACTGTGAATGTGGATCACGACTGCGATGCGCCTGCTGTCTTCCTCTGTCTCTTCAAAGAAACCATATTTTTCATCGAATCGCCCTTGTTTGAAACTATGGTAAGTGATGATCAACTGCTTTGGTGGAAAAATGAGTAAAGATTCCCGACTTTAAAGAAAGTTGCGAGAAACTTCTGGCGATACAACCCAGCAGTGCTGTCGCTGAGCGGGTGTTCAGCACATCGGGAAACATTTAACTTGTCCGAAAAATGCCTCCAAACAATTGTTTTTGCACGAAAATATGAAACTTTTGTGTTCACTTTGAAGAATATACTAGAGATTTGCTTCGAGATGGTCTTGTACATGGAAATTTCCACGAGCAAATATGTAGTTGCTGTGTGCAATGAAATTGACAATACGTGTATATGAGTCTGTAAGTCCTAACTCAAAGACTGTCATATATTGTCAAATGCATATTTCTCTCATAACATCCGGGTGTATAATAGAGTTTTGTCATGTTTCTAATGGTGCGAAAGCATTTTGTCTATATCATGTTATTTAGATGAAAATTATAAAGGAAGAAATAATAGAAATATAAGTAGGTCCGTTATCCTAGAAACGCAAATCACTACATCACACATAATGAAAAATAACTAAGAACTTTAGTTGACTTTAGCATACATCACACTACATACGACATACAATGCAACGTGAAAATGTATTAACACGAGAAGTGAATATCGATACCGCACCATTTTAAAGTCATCATGGTATTTTGTGGCGTCTTCGCTGTCGAAAAAGACAGACATGTGATCAAAATATCTCCCCCTGATAGTTAAGTGGATAATACTTTCCTTCTATACATAATTCAGTAATACCATACTTTTTAGGTAAATACTACTGTCAAACCGCGCGGTTCCGGTTAACCGAGCGCTCAACCTCGCGGTTGGTTAACCGTGCGAGCGGTTAACCGCAGCTGGCCCTGGATGATATCAGAATTGTGACAATCCGAACTGAAATACAACCCGCATCTGAAGTCGGGTTGGGTCAAGATGCTTTACCCGCACCAGATAAGAAAAACAGAAACCAGAACTCGACTCGATTAGATTAGATCGGAAGACCATCGTCTTATGTTCTTCACGACCTATAATACTGTAAAAAATGGCAAGATGGGCATCAAGACTTAATAGCATGATCCAGCGAAAATCTGAATTAAGCACCGCCTAATCCTAGACAAATGGATAAATCTGTTAAATACAAGCAATGTTTAGAGAAATTCAATAACTGTTAAATGCTTAATAAGGATTGAATTAGTTGATAGATTATCCATCTATTTTCCGCTCTATTAACCAATTGTGCACGTGGTGTTGCGAAACATCCCTTCGTTCCAGTGTAACAGTGAGTATTAAATAAACAATACAAACAAAAGTCCCTTTGGCTTAATATTTTAATAGAATACAAAAGCCAAAGATCTAATCAGATCTACGTACTCCATGTGAACATGAAATTGCACCACCCTTTCAGAGAAAAGAATCATAAGTTCTAGCGGATATCTTCCAAAAAAACTGTGCTTAAACTCTAAAATATTCGAGTTCGGATTTTATGATAAGAGAGATAATCCGACATGAACCGACCTAAGTTCAATGTTGTCCTACTTCTGTTTTCGGGTCAGATCGGGTTTCGGGTAGAATTGTTCATATTTACTCCAAAAGTATAAAACAGTGATATAAAGCATGCGTCCATAATTTTGTATCCTACTGCTCTGCTGTAAATTATGACAATTTCAGTAAAGTGACTGAGATTTGAGTGCAATCGAGCTGCTGAAAACTATTTATTCAAAATTTTAGACTAATTGATGACTTTGTTACAGCGTTTAATTGAAAATTAAATTGAGGTTTTAATACTTGATGCTTTACTGAAGTTTTCTGTGCATGCTTCTCTTCACTGGGAGGCAAAATCAAGGCAAAACATTTTCAGCTACAGAAAGCTTGAAAGTTAGATAATTTAAAATTCAACGAAAGAAATTGGAAAATCCTTGAATAGACAAAAGTCTTAAAGAAAACTACAGGAAATTTACAACTTTCTTTAATTCTGCACTTACAAAATTCCGCACAACTTCGTAGAATTTCGCATTAATTCATAACTCCCTTATTGATGAAGTTCGATATAATTTACTACTTCTGACTGTGAGTGTAACTAAAAATTCACTGACAAGTACTGAATGCTAGCTGAAACGGCATATTTACCTTGATTTTCTCCAGCTTCATATCTGTGCTCATGTCTTTCAGCGCGGGATCATATCGTTTCAAACATTTCTCTGTGATGTTATCAATAGCTCTGAGAACCATGCCAAAATTTTCAACCTGAAAAAGCAATAATTGATATGCATGATAAGCGATAATTGATATGAACATTGTTCAATGCAAAACTTAACTTTACATTCACTTGTCAGGTTGTAGCATGGACAGCTAGAATTTCTAGCTCCGTGGTTGTAGTGATAGAAGTATCATATTCAATTTTTTAATCTCTCGAATATTATTGAGTCTTGAATGAATGAAATGGTGTCTCTTCAGGACTGTTTCCATATTTCAACTGAGGATGCAACTGCATATTTAATTGTTCTATTATGCGTCGACCTGAATATTCCATTTACAAATAGCGCAAAAAAATATAAGGATAAAAAATGCTTGCAGCTCGTAGTATGTGGGCAACAAACAGATACGTTTGAGGAGAATTGCTGGAAATCAGTCAACGTTCTATTTACAAAATACCCATAATTGATACTCAACATGCCACAAAAATATGTCCCGGGAACAAAAACCAACATTCTCTTTCCTGCTGATAAATACACGATACGAAAAATAGAAATCGAGCTTCCAATGTGACATCAATGTCACAGCACGTGCTTTAGATGCACCTACTAGTTAATACATGGCTTACTGTGCCATAGACTTCTAAATTTCTCTGGACAGATAGGTTGAAATTGGATTTCTACATGATCAGGCCAGAAATCTTAAATTAGAATACCTTGCAAATAGACTGACATTAAGTATTATCAAATTTTTGCCTGCACAATGCATGTCAACACAGTATGTGCATGTATTCATGAATATTAGGTTTTGGAACGCATGGGCTGACATGCTTATGCCTTAAATTCATGTGTTTCACCTCGGCGTTATTTGCTTATTTTGCGATATTTCTTCACACAACTTTCTCAGAACTGAGGCATCTGAGATTTTTGAACAAATTTATTGAAAAGTTGTTGAAAAATTTCACTGAAATTTCGGAAGCCTGATCGTCCGTATGCACAACGAGATTTTACGAAGAAGTAATTGGAAAAACCATCAAGAATCATCAAATATTCATCGATATTCTGAGCACTGACCTTTCATTTTTTAAAGCAAAAACTTTCCATTACAATTCAGTTTGATCTCATAGAACACCCTCCAGTAAAACATGTCTAGTTAAAGGGATTACTTTGGGAGAGAAGAAGAGAAGACCACATGATTAATTCCACTCAAAGGTTTTGGAGTTTCAGGGAAATCATTGATGTCGAACATTGCTAGATCACTATTGGTGACAGTGCATTCACGACAAAAATCACATTTTTACATTTCAAGAGTGAAGAGTAAACAGTCACTAATAACATTATCTCGATTATTAGCATTCATATTGAAATCAGTCTTTGCATGAAAACATTCTGATGATCATCTGTGGTTGACTGCATGATATTTATCATTTACATTTCTCAGACTGAATCCAGAAAACTTCAATAAAGAAACTGTTTTTTTTATTTTCTTGTCACACTCCGTAGGTTGACGCATGGAGATAAAATAATTTGCTCCACTCATTTGACCCATCCAGCCAATACACTTCTCAATAACCCGACTGTTCTTTTCCGAGTATCGGTCATTAGCCTCAGAAGATTCTCTATCACATCTCGGATCGTTCAACATCTGTTAAGACCTCCTCAGAAGTGGCTACTCAGGTTGGGAATGCTTTTTGTGTCCATCATCATCGTTTTCATGAAAGTAAATGCAAAGAAGAATCCCCGTATAGTTCACTTGTCCGTCCTGATCCCGCTTCTGTTCCCTTTGCTTTCAAGACATTCATAATGAAGGAATCGGCGGCTTCTCTTTTCATCTCGAAACTGTCCTTACCATGGTCAATGATTTGGGTGAATCTAGCGGAAATCTTCCGTCCGTTGACTTCGGCTGCACCAGCAACTTTGTCAGTCTTTCCCAAGAATAAAATAATTGAATCCGATCTCGAATTTCTATTACTGGCTATCATCCGGATATTATACAAATGTCGTCAGATGGAAAACTTTGAAAAACTCGTGATGGATGATATGTGCTTGTTGAACTGGATTTCTTCTCTGTGATAGATGCGAACATTCGCAGACTTTTTCGACAGTAAATGATGTGACAGTAGTGAAAGGAAATTTTCAACTCATGATCGCCCCATTCAGTCCATGATAGATTTGAAATGTCACAAACCCAGATAGAATGGTTTCTTTGTAGACAAAATTGTCGTAAGAAGACATTTGATCTCTTCCAAAAAAATCTTCCGAATGTGTTTCCATTGCCAGGGCATGCACTTGAAAATATAGCTATATCGGATCGCGGCTTTGGAGTTGTTTGGAGCAGCATCTAGACAGATAGGAAATTTGATGACACTCCTTTAGATTACACGTCTTCATTTTTCCTCTTTGTTTGCAATTATGATTTATGTCCCTTGTGGTGGTATTGAAGTCAGATTCATGGAAGTGAAAGTTACACAAGACGGAATGTTTAGTTGGGATACAATGCTTTCTACTACTTAACTCGATGCAACTGCAAATTCAAGTTTCTTTGTTATGATTTCGGTTGACAACCAGAAGCGGCATGCATATGTATGTTTGGTATTCCGCATTGAAATGAATCGCACAGGAGACTCATCATTTCAAATAGTCATTGATCACTTCGATTAGCTACAAAATTCGATCTTTGTAGCACAAACGTTGGTTGGCCTGAACATGTAGAATATGATTTCAAATTTTGCTCACCTATCTGTCCAGAGAAATTTAGAAGTCTATGACTGTGCATTCACGATGGATAATTGCACGAGAAATAGAGATATCTGTTGAAAACTCGAGGCGAAGGCGAGAGTTTTTGAGACATATCTCTATTACATAGAAATTAATGGTGAAAATGCTGTTCTATGCATAATTGTGCATAGACTTCTAAATGTCTGTGAATTGTGGATATTGAAGAAAACTTGCAAGAAATCTATGAAGGCTATAGACCTGAGACACACATGGATATCCACATGTAAAGCGATCTAGTTCATTTTTGTCCATGGACTTCTAGATATATTAGAATTCCATGGTTTTGTCTATGCAGCCCAGCAAGTTTTACATTTTGCAGCTTGCTATGCTACTATCTGTACCATAGAAATTAACAATACCATAGAAAGTCCTAGAATGGAAATTGCATGAAAATTATGGCACACGCCGGGGGAACTTAGTTGGGGCAAAATGTAACTTGTGCGATCTGCCTTCCATGTTTTTTGATTGGCAATTATATTTATCAGGCTAATTCTTGATCTGCATTGTTGGCCCTTGTCCAAAGACCATGTACTCAAAAGCAATAGTGAATTTACAAAATGCTGCGCCGACAGGATGACAAAGAAGGAAATCCTTTTAAACGTTCTGTATGGTCATCATTTTGAAATATCGCTCCGATAATCTATCAATAGTATAATCAGACTCTTATGCAACTTGTAATGTCGATTTACAGAACATGCATAACTCCAGCTTGAAATCAGAGGCCAAGAAATCTTAGAGTATTCATTTTACTTTAAAGGGTTCCCTGTTCACCAAATTTGATAATTTTCAAATCTCAACATGCATTCGAATATCAGTCTCCAAAATATCACATGTGTCATTCAATGATTAATTGAAAAGTTCCAGCGACATTTCATTTATTTGTGAAATGATTGTCTGTAAAGAAACTTTCAGTGTGTTTATTCCAGAAAAGCGCCAGGTTTCTTAGCCGCTTGAAGAAGAAATTATCCAATAGTTAGACTTTCTATCTGTGAATTCTTCAGGTGTTCTTACAAACAGCACACCGACCACTTTCAAATATCACTTTGTGAACCAATTTTTAATTCTCATTCCAATATTGAAACATTGGAAACTAGTTGTCAGTGACTGCTACAAATAGACACACTATATTAATCCATGGAATAGTAGGCTATTTCACATGAAACAATGCCGCCATCTCACTTGCAATTCTCTTCATGAAAATCCTGTAATTGGCTGTCAACAACTTCCACAACAAACTTGGCAAATAATTTCACTATGATACAATGTTTTAGATCGAATCTGATCTACAAACCATAGATTTTTCCATGTGCCATCATTGTACATAGACAAGATATCAAACTTCCATTCTAGTGTACTATTATCTACTTCTATGATCTGTACCTTGCAGTGTTTGGATTTCAAATTTTAAGCCATGATACGTGGACAGTATCAGTAATCATAACAATTTCGTTCAAGAATGACTGATTCGGCACCACTTCAACAGTTTTCTACACCAGAAGATATAGATAGAAAAATAAAGGAAATGATGCCTCATGCAACTGTTTATAAAGAAAATTGGGCTTACAAAAAGTTTAGAGAATACAACGATGCTAGAAATCAGCATATTTTACAAATTAATTCAACAGAACTTATGGTATTGAACTCCATTGAAGAGATGTCAAAAGGCAATGTCGCTTTTCTGCTGCCCCTTTTCATTAATGACATTAGGAAAAAGGACGGCTCAAAGTTTCCCGGAGAGAGTCTAAGACAATTGATTTCTTTATTCCACTATTTTCACTGAGCTTAAACGTGAATGGAACTTTTTCAAAGACGCTGAGTTCACTGAGGGAGTTCAAGCTCTAGATGCTTGCATGAAGAGTGCAACAAGGGAAGGAATCGGCCTATATAAGAAAAAAGGAAGCTGCATTTCTAAGGATACTGAGGAGAGGCTTTGGACAGACAATCATTTGGGAACAGAATCTCCTCGAAGGCTGCTAAGGACATTGATTTATTTAATTGGCTTACATTTCGGACTCAGAGCCAGAAAGGAACATCGTCAATTGCGGTTTGGAGAGAATTCTCAAATCCAGCTCCTCAGTGACCCGGATTCCAGTAAAATGTTTTTACGATATACTGAAGACTGCACCAAAACTAGAAGTGGCGGTTTACGAGACGGTGTCATCGAGGCCAAATGTGTTGACGATTTGAAAGTGACAGTCCAAGAAACATCGTAAAAATTTACAACTTGTACATTGGTCATCGACCAAAAACAGGAAAGAATGTTCATCACTTTTATCTTCAGCCGTTAGAAAATCCCACATCAGAAAAATGGTTCAAAGATCAAGCCGTAGGAGAAAAGAAGTTGGGAGAGTATATAAAAAGTTTGTTTCCTGATGCCAATATTGAAGGTTTTTATACCAATCATTCGTTGAGGCGAACGAAGATCTCCCGGCTATTCCAAGGAGGGGCAAAGAAGGAGGACATCAAGAAGGAAACTGGACACAGCAGTGATTCAGGTCTTTTGGCGTATCGAGAACTCTCTGTGACTGAAAAAAGAAGATTTCAACAACTGTGCCAAGAGGAAAGCTGTGGTGCGACTTCTTCTGTCAAGATTACCGAGGGGAAAAAGGTAGTCATAAAGAGGACCACTGAATTTTCTGATGAGGAGGAGGATGACAAATACAAGAAGAAGATTGCTGACCACGGTCTTGGGGAACAATTAAAATCGATCTCAAACTGTTTTTGCGAGTAAATTGTTGTTGTTCAAATAAGTATCAGGTCTTCGTATCATTGTTGTTTTTTTTTAATTTTCGAACCAACCAGAACCAACCCAGGATTCAACTTTTAATCGATTAACTTACGTGAATATCTTAGGCGCATAGCGGGTATTATCTTTTAAAGCACACGTGTAATTTTGGTAAAGATTTCAAAGTCTTAGAAATCGGAATTATCAGCATAATTGAATCAATAGATCATGTTGAACAATTTTCATATCTATTGTGTAACTTTACCGAGAAATAAAGATGTTTTACCTGACATAGTAATGCACTGCTAAAAAGTATTTAACGCAACTTAAACGTCATTCTCATAAAGCCAGAATCTATTGATATGAGGATTTCAGCCTAATATCATCTCCTTAAGCCTACAAATAGATAAAACTGAAAAAAGGCTACAGGGTTGTGTGCTTTATGATTAAACTTTACCATCGTAGACTTCCGACAGTACGAGGGTGCTAGAGTTAGTAGTCCTATTAAACATTTTTTAACAAAATGCAAGGCCTTGAATGCAATCGAAAATTTGTCTTAAATGCGCCTCGTTTCGCCATAGAAAATCAGCACACGGAATGTATTCCTTATCCACCCTATCAATACAGCAAGTGGCAGCACCTAAGTCTCATACAAACTTCTGTGGGATCGAAGACATCAACCACATAGAGAGAGAGAGGCGTTTATTTTCATAATTAAAAATCAAACTTGACAATATAGATCAAACTTGACAATTTACACATCAATCACACCAATAACATCTCATACATATCAAGTAAAGTGTGAGTAACTTGTTGTAAGTAAACAAAAAAAAGAAAGAAAAATAATAGGAAAACTCATGAGCGACGGTTGCATAGCGATGTTGACCACGGCAGGAAAGAACTTGAGCGCTTTGAAGTTCTGCAAAGAGGCATTCGCAATTTATTGCTATATCTCAACCGATCCGGCACAATGTCATGCAGTGGATGGTTATGGGCACTTTCACACTTGAGGAGGAATTTCGTGGCAGCATCTTCAAATTTGCTTCTCAGTTGGGGGAAGCCATTGCATTCACAATCTGAGCCACATATTGTGCGGTGCGCTTTCTCTGAAATTTCTCTAACTTCAACATATTTTTCTCTGATAACCTTCCATACACAGGGGACGCGTACATGAACAGTGATGTAATCAAAGCATGATAGATTTCAATAACTTTATCCACCGGCATTATTTTCTTCAAGACGCGAATAACATGCATGCGCTGAGAGGACTTTTTCAAAATACCAGATACTTGTTCATCCCAGGATAAGTATCATTGAAGATGAAACCCAGTGCACGAACGGAAGCCACCAACTGAAAATCATGGACATGTGCCATTGGTGGGAGACAGATTGCATGCTTCCTCAATACCATCTGGCTTTGACTTAATCGAATTGACTTTCAAACTGTTTTTTGCCACACACTGAAGAACATGAGGAACCGAGGAGTCGACACTGCCAACTGAGTGAACGGCATCAATAACTGTAACGTCATCGGCATACATCACGATGTCTACACCCCTCAATTGCTTCAATGCAATACCGATGAAGGCTCCGAACAGATACGGACCTAAAACTGATCCTTGGGGTATTCCATAAATGGAGTTGAAGCTTGGCCCAAAGCAACCATTCACTGTTACGCAATTTTGACGGTCACTCAGGTAAGATGATAGCCAGGAAACAAAGCCAGGTTCCATGTTTGAGTCGAGGGAAATAATTTATCATACGATTATGAGGCAGCTGATCAAAGGCTTTTCTCAGATCAATACAGGTTACACGCACGCCTGCAACGTCAGAGTCATCCATGTACATAGACACCAAATCAGCGATTTTGACTAGCGCACTTGTTGTAGACCCGTTCGGTCTAAACGCGTATTGCTGATTTCCATAGCAATTTATCAAACAATCCTTTACACGAGATAGAACTAGTCTCACAAATACTTTGGATAAGTGCGATAAAATTGAAATGGGTCGGAATTCTGAAATCTCTGGCTGTGACGTCTTAGGTAGTGGACATACATTCGCCATTTTGAATTTCTTTGGAAATAGCTCCTTGCGGATTGACTGGTTGAACAGAAATGCCAGGGCTACAGTAAATTTAGCATTATAGATCTATTTCAATCTTATGAGTGATATATTTCAAGCTATAATTGGAATGGTGCAGATGACACGTTTTCAATATCAGCTAACGTAAATATGATCACAATTTCATCCTGGGCAACGGTATGCCAAATCCATTTATAGATTAAAACACCGAAGGGTTATTTATTTACTTAACCTAATCATGGAATTTCGATCACCCTCATCATCTGAGAAAGCATCGTTTCAATTAAACGAACTTATACAATACACAACCGGTATTTCATGAAAGCCATCGGGAAACAATATTTATTTCAGCATACATGTAGTTGAGAGAGCATTTTTCAATTCTGACATTGAGTGATTGAAGTAATTGGCTGAAATTATGAGCTGAAAATGGATAATTATCAGATGAGTTACCATTCTCATTTACAATTTTAAGTCATTTCAAAATGTAGTGAGAATTAACGTCGCATGACTTCAATGACGAAGTGTCATGAAATGCCTGTCTGATCGATGTGAATCGTAATGCACTCAACGGTTAACCGTTAAATTGGAAATCATCATTCTGAACAGGGATAAGAAAAGCGCAAGACATTTAATTCATTTAAGTGTTGGCATTATCAAGGCAGATGGAGTTAAATAACCTACGAGACTTGAAACTACAAGTATGCTACGAATTTCCTGAAAGTCTATGTTAAGTAAATATACAGTTGCTAGGCTTACGTCAATTGGACAAATTGATGTGCCCGGAAATACGAATACATTTGTGATGTGTGACGTGTTTCAATGAGGCATTCGTGTTATAGGTTTATTCCAAGATTCTTAATTCGTTTGCTTTCGATGAACTCCTGAAATTCAGTCTTAATTTTCGATGCATTTCTGAGCCATTTATAACTTACTGATACTAACTTATCTACAAGTACTTCATGCGAGGTAAGACATTCTTTCTGAGCTATGGATGCAGTAATATCGCTATAATCTTATCACTAGATACACTTTCAACGAGGTAGCAATGACCTGCTTAACAGACAGGAAATGCTCATTCTATTTCGAGTAGCGATTGTGAGTAAAACGGATTCTCATTTCTGTCCAATCTTAATAGTTAAGTCTGCTATTCATCAATGTTAATCATCAACAAGAACTGTCTATTTCCGCAGAATAGTACGATGCAAAGTCAATCATTTGTCCAATTTGTCAACATACACGTCTCATGACTTGCAGATGAGATAGTGAGATAATCACAATAAGTATGCCTACAGGACAGATATTTTCCATGTTAGACATGCACGTATAGATAACAATTGTAATCTTACTAAGCACAGCAATATTTTCGTGCAGATGCACATTGTACGAATAGCATTCATCCAAATGATACTGCATTTGTGCTTTCAATAATTGGAAATTATTCTTGGAATTTCATGCCATTATGCTCCAAAAATCAACATGATAGCTTGGAGCTATTTCTACGAAACTCATTCAGAAATCACTATCCAAAATTCATCTTGCTGTTCTTAGATTGTAATTCAAAAAGAAATTTCAAGTAAATTGTCCAGCCACTGTTTCATGAAAAAGCCAAATGAAGCTACTGCTTCATATCTGCATTCTTTAATTTAAAAATGTGAGCAATCCTTGAGAGCATCAAGAACAACTGAGAAATTAAAGAAAATGAATTTCATTTGGGATTACAAGCCCGAAAGTGACTGATTGTCGACTGTCTCTGAGATAGCGATAGTTTGGTCTGGTTCTCTTGATGACACGGTTGGTTCTTGTTATCTTCTTCCCTTCTACGAGCAGGTGTTTGAGTTGACAAGACATTCATGCAACTGTTAGTGTGTGCCTGAGAAACACGAGTGAGTGCTAGTGAGTGGATAGCGTGAAGGATCGCTGATAGATTTGCTTTCGTTTGACGTCAGTATGACGTCCAAGTGACAGCGAGACAGTGCGGTTAAGGAGCTTCATGGGGACCTTCCCATGGAAGCAGAAAGGTTTCTTGTCTGTTAAATGGAGTAACCCAGCATCCCTACATCCGCTGTAAAACATCCTACTAACAATAATTGCCTTGTATTGAAGTGACAACCTCAATATTGAGAATCAGCTGTAGCTAAGTGACAGAAAAAGTGTGAAGAAATTGACATATATATTTTATTTGTTGGCAAAAATAACAAGATTCAGCAAATAACAAACAAAAAGAACAAAAAATGATAAAATTGTAAACGAATAATAATTGCTGTTAGTAATTGCAACAAGTCAATTATATTCGACATGAGGAAATGGCTTTTAATTGAGTAAGTACAAACAGGTAATTATGCCAAGGCCTCTCAGAGTGGTACATGGCGGTATTCAGTTTGCTGCAGGTGTACTTGGCTAGATTGTTGTACTCTGGGTCGCACTCTGCAGCTTCGGGTGTATTTTAATGAGAAGGAAATGTCCAAAGTCAGATACCCTTTTTCTTACGTACTCAGTCGAATTGTCAAATGGGTCAGCATCAGCTGTTTTCTTCGGTCACTTATCACAGACAATCGCCTAACGTTCTTCATCACATACATGTACAGCAAGCACATTACATGCATTTCTCGACGACGATGAACACACAGCTTCATGTTCAGATCTCGATGTGTGGGATCAAATGAATATCTGATAGAAGTGCATATTTATCTCACATAACACTCTTAAATTGATAAATTAACATCATAACAGCATTTCAATGGACTTAAGACATAGAGAATCATTGCACTCACACGAAGATGAAAGGAAATGATAAGCTAGGCAGTCGAGAAACTTTGATCAGATTCTGAAATTTGAGATAATTCTGCATGAGTGAGATGCAGCAATAGAGCGACTAGACATAATGGCTCTCTTGATTATACCTAGGGTTCAGGACGTAACATCAGCAACGATTAATGTCTAGTATTATATAGCCATTAGCTTTAGAGACATCTTCTTCTTCTACTTTCTTCGGTGCGGATTTTCTTCCTCCACTACAGGCTGTGTCCAACGCATCTTCTTTCACTCCTGTTTTATTCGGTTTTCCGTTATGGAGACCTCCCATCTTCTTTTCGGTCTCCCTTTCTTTCGCTTCCCGACTTTCAGTTGTCTCATCTTCCGATGCAATCTTTCTCTCTCCTGCCCACAAGTCCTGGCCATCTCACACGCATATCCTTCAATTTATCCTTCAAGTCTCCCATCTGTACTACCATTCTATAATATTCTCGTTCCTCACTCGGTCCAACCCTCTAAGAGGGATTCTAAGCATTAGAGGCTGATTCTTGAAATCGCATTTCGTTATAGAAATGGTTTAGTTTTAGACTTTGCCTTGATTGAATAATCATTTCTGAACGCTAAGTAACGACTTATAACGACACATTCGGCGGAGTTCATGTCACTTCAAAGTCACCAAAATAGCATTTGTTTTCCTTAAAAGAAGCTTAAAAACACTCTATTTCAAAACTTACTTGCTGCCATATTACAATTGCGATTAACATTTACAAATAACAAAACAATCATGAACACGCAGACAGAAAATGCTTCGTTATCCAATGATTGCAAATAATTGAAATAAGACTTATTACGTGCTTGTGAGCATTTTCGTGAAGGAGCCAAATTTCCGAAGTCAGCATGAAAAAACTAAACTGTCGTCGCCTAACAAGATTGCAGTTGCATAAACTGATACGGAGAAAGATCCTCACAGCCAATGTTCATGATTTCAATGACGCCAGGCTGTGGTGCTCATTGGTGTATGGTTTGATTTGGCACATATCCATAAACGACTGTGCCAAATCGATGAATTGTGTCAGAAGTATTTTTGGATCCTCTCAGTCGCTATAAATTGCGAAGAAGTCAGTTGTTTACTGTTGATTGCATCTTTGACCTTCTCAACTAAGATCCCTTAGTAACTTTCCAGAATTTACTTCCCGTTGGAAAGATTTTTGGAATACTATGTCAGCCACGATGAACGTCGGATCACAATCACAGTAGGTGAAGATTCCATGTAAACGAACTGTCTCTTCGATTCCTATTTTAACATCATAAATGCACGAGACCACCAACAAACCCAACCAAGGCACGAAGCCATGCTAGCAAGTAAGTGTGGGGCAGTCTTCATATCCAGACAGCTCATGCCAAAGAGAAAGTGCAGTTCCGATTCAGTTAATTCATGACTTTTGATCTGCTACCACGGGAGGTGAAGTTGATACCAGATGTCTAGTGGGTTTAATTTAGATTAAAAATTGATTTAAAAAAGAAGTTTGCGTTAGTAGCCAGTGTAGAAAGAGGGAGTACTGGACAGACTCTAATTTTTGAAGCTTTTGTGCCTCCATGCCGAAGTGTTACTCTTTATCAACTGAGCTATTGTGAAACCTGTATGTTGGTGTTAGGTTGTTGATGGGTTGGTCCAAGAAGACAACTTGAAGGACCAGCTGGTCGCAAAAGCCAGTAACTTTACTGAAGAATATTCTCATTGTAGCACTAAAAATGTGCGAGACCACTAGCAAATCGCCGGTAGACATTTAAATTTCTCGGACACCTATGTTCTACCTAACAACATGCACTAAAATTGGCAGACTTTCTAGCTAAATTAAATCCTCCGGGCATCTGGCATCAACTTCACTTCGCGTGGTAGCAGATCAAAAATCATGAATTAACTGAATTATAATTGCTGTTTCTCTCTCCCTGTCCAACATTGCAGCCTGCACCACTACATAACCCGTTGTGTTCAAGTGAAGTTAATTGGCGGAAGGCATCCTCAGTACATTCATTGAGTACTTTGAAATGGACATGAAACGACTGTCTGCTGGAACAATCTTTATAGGCTGCCTTAAGAAAATGCATTATTTAAGATACTACTCATGAAAGCAAGGACAAGTAACAATATAAAATATAGTAAGTAATAATATAGTAATAATAATATAGTAAGTAACAATATAAAATAGTAAGTAACAACTATAAAATTGAAAATGAAGTCAATGGAAAAAAATTGCACGATGTGGCAAGAAGGCAAGGATCTACAAAATGGATTTTCCATCAACCGTGTTACGTTAGTTGACATAACAAATTGCGGATGAAAATTAATAACAGATACTGTCCTACAACAACAGCTTTTTCATTATTGTTTCAGATCCTTCTAAGCAAATTTCAGATGTCTTCGAAGTTGATAGATATCTGAAATAGACATGGAAAAGATGCAGAGCCTGCAAATCCGAGCCGCAGGATTGCCGAATTCCTATCTCGGGATTTCGGGATTTTTTAATTGATAGCAATTCGGAGGAATCAACAATACATCGACAACGCTGTCGAATTTCAATCATCGACGGATGGGGCAGGTACTCTGGGGATCGTTTGGAGCATATAGCAGCAATTGGCAACAAAAAACACGGTTGTAGCCATAAAGTGCTCATCAACCTCAAGCGCACGCTCATGTCTCGTAGCGGCACCCCGAATCAAGGTTAGATTTGAATCTTGTCGATGATAATGTGGTGATTCCCCGATTTCTCGGACTGACAGACGTCGTGGGATTGCAATGCCGCACCGGTAGACTTTTCAAATGCAGGGATTTATGTGTTATAAAATCTACTTCCCTAAATTTTGATATCCATGACCTCCAAAATATATCACTTTACAGCATGTTATGGGAGGAAAGTTACTTTCCAATGATCACTATGATGGAAAATTGATTGCTTCACTTAATCTCATGAGATTATTGAATTTGACCAAAAAATGATGCAATCTGAGTTGTAGGACTTGTCAACTGATAGACTATCAAAAAATCAAATTTTTGTAGCGCTTTCGACTTTAAAATGAGAGGAGAGAGAAAAATTTGCCATGAAGTATGGTTGGACTGAGTTCATACAGATACATGAAATTATAATGCATCTCCCAGTACCACTGCAAAGAATGAGTGACATTTAAGAAGAATGGCAAAGTTATCCATATGAAAAATGGGGTTGCGGCAATGCAATTCCTACTGACATCAGTCATACGGCTTACACTTTGCATTGCCTATTGATCCGCTCAAAATGGCGCATTTCGACTATTCATTCACTAATTTTTGAATATCTTTCCTGACCCGTTTTCAATCTGGGCAATACAATCTCAAGATCTCAGTGGTAATATTTTAAGCGTTTGATTCTGTGAAATTGTTGTGTCGAGGTCTCGAACACTCGACAGACGAGATTCGATCAATCAATCGTATAATATTGAAGAATTTCATATTTTCTTCGTATTATTTCGTAATATGCCAGTATCAGCCAGCATTAGTAGTTACAGACTGCTACAGGCTGCACACTTGCATAGAAAAAATTTCCTTGAAGCCATCAACGAGACGAGATTTCATCACACTATTCATGTCAACCATAGAAATGAATATATTTTGTTTGTCTGTGATCTCAACCCATCCAACAGCTGTGTTTGTAATGTGGCTCGCGTATTCAGCGAAAGAGACCTAGGAGGTTCGTGGTTCAATTTTCGCTCTTGGTAGTCGAGTTATTTTGACATAGAATCCCTGAGATCTTTTTTTCGAATGGCAAATGTTACTAAGTTAATCGCTATGTCAGCTGAAGAAATAAAAAGAAGAAAAGCCAGTATCACAAAACAAGATCTTCTGGATGCCGTTATACAATTGAAATCACAAAACCCAATCCCTTCTGAGACTTGCGCAAGCAATAGTTCCTTTGACGCTTGAGACAGTTACATCCACAATCGAAAGATGTGTTGCAGAAAGTCTCAAACCAGTGCTCACTCAAGTGCAAATACTATCAAAGGAGCTGTCAGATCTATCAAAAAAGCACAATGAATTACAAGACTCCTTTTCATCATTAAGAGCCGAACGTGATAATTTGTTTGATAACATTACACAGGAAATGGAGCTTAGATTTTTGCGACAGAATAATTTGATAATTCGAGGGTTACCAGAGGCTGAAACTGGTGATGTGAAGCAAAGACAGACTGAGGACAACAATATAGTAGAGAAGCTTCTTAATGCCATAAATGCATCTGACTGTGGTTACAGCAATGTTATAAGAATAGGAAAAAAGTATAATAGTGCTGCAAGACTTCTACGAATAACTCTTCGAAACGCAAAAGAGAGAAATTCATTGCTTCGCAAATCTTCAAATCTGCGTTTGTCATCGGAGTTCAAATCCATCAGCTTTCAGAAAGATTTGACTCCATTCCAACAACATCGGGATAAATGTCTTCGTGAAGAATTGAAAATGCGACGCGATCATGGGGAAGATGTTATCATATACCGAGACAGAATCATTTACCGGAAAGATAGGCCAGAAGCGACCAAAAATGAAAACTTCCGACAAAATTCGGGTTTTCTGTAGGTCTTTTATCATCTCGTTGTAGAAGTGTTACTCAACCACATCTCTTACTGTTCAATGCCCAGTCATTGGTATCTAAGATGGATGAATTTAAATTGACAGTACACATCAAATCTCCAACAGTGATATGCATTACTGAAACATGGCTATCGTCGGATATTCCAGATTATGTTGTGTCTCTGAAAAATTACAATCTTATTAGATGTGATCGCATTGGAAGGAAAGGTGGTGGCACAGCGATATATCTTAATTCCAGATGTGACTTCAGAATATGTGAGTCGGTAGAATGTACAGAGGTTCTATTACTTTCAGAGAAGCTATTTATAATGTGTATTTACATTCCTCCGAATTTAAAATCATCCGACTATGATGAAATTCATATCTATATTGTTTCAAGAGTTGATTTGATATTGATGGATTACGTCAACGTTAATGTCCTCGTCATGGGTGACTTTAACACCTTTAACACTAAATCTTTATCCGAAGATTTGAGTTTAACAAATATCATCACCAAGCCCACACGTGGAAATAATATTCTCGATGGTGTACTGATATCTGAGGAACTTCTCGACATTTATGTACCAGACAGAGTCATTTACGACGCACCAATTGGCAATGCTGATCATCTACTTTTAACCATTATGCCGCAAAACGCTAGCAATGAAACGCCCAATTACCGTATCGTGACAGTCTATGACTTTCGGAAATCCTATCTTAGTCAGCTACGATCCTCCTTTGATTCATTTGAACTTGACAATGTCTTTTCGTCCAACAATGACGTCGATTTTCAATGCGAGTACCATATTTCTTTATTGCAAAATTTACTGGACCGCAACATTCCTGTTAGCTATGTTTACATGAAGGATTCTGATAAGGAGTGGATGAATCCCATGACTAAACTTCTAATAAATGAAAAGTGGGAAGCATACAGAGAGCGGAATTGGACAAAATATGAAAAGCTCAAATTAAAGGTTAAAGACAAAATAATTAAGGCAAAGCAAATATGGGCAAATAGAATGAAAACCTCGTCAAAGGTCATATGGAAACTGACTGACTCGTTGACCGGGAAAGCTGAGTCAAAGAAAATTGTGAACAAACTTGTTGCAAAGTATGGCAATGTTGAAAGACTTCTTGAGGATATCAGGAAATCATTCAAAAGCATCCATACTCCTCCTGATGACTTCGATGAAACAGTTAAGACAATAAATGCCATGAATGATACACGTTGGGATTTTGAAGTATCGGAGGATAACATTGAAAAACAACTGCTAAAGCTGAAGCCCGGAGTCTCCAAAGTAAAAGACAATATTCCAAATACAGTCTTCATTGCATTGGCCGATAAACTATCAAAGTATATTGCAGAAATTGCTAGGAATTCACTTAGTCAGGGAAGATTTCCGACTATTCTAAAAACTGGGATAACCATCCCTATTCCCAAAGACAGATCGTTGAACATCAAATCTCTACGGGCAATAACAATGCTACCTTTGATATCGTCTATCATAGAGGATGCTGCTCTGAACAGTATTAGATATCGACTGCTCATGGATTATGGGACATCCCAACACGGATTTCGTGCTTCTTCATCGACAATAACGACCATAATTGATGTACACGATTTTGCAACGACAACGTTTGATGACCTTTCCACAAATGGTGTACTAATAGCCAGTGTCGATATAAGTAAAGCTTTTGATACAATAAACCATAAGATCCTATTACAAAAGCTTGTCGATCGTGAATATCCAAAAGGGTTCGTCACTTGGTTGCTTAGTTTTCTATCGAATCGAAGAAATGTAGTACGGATAAATGGCATATTTAGTGCTCCATATAATGTGAATTCTGGAGTTATGCAAGGATCTAAGCTTGGGCCATTTCTGTTCAACTCTTTTATCGGTGACTTAGTGTCCTCTTCTTCACTTTCATACATGGTAAAATATGCGGATGACGTATTCCTAATTGTTCCCATCCTGAAATCTGAAAGTCCATTGCAATTGATGCATGAAGAAATGAACAGCATCGAGAACTGGAGCTATGAAAACAAACTCACAATCAATAAAAGCAAGACAAAAATTATGGCTACACAACGACGATCATTTCAAGCTAACCTGACATTTCATGGTGAAATCGAAGCATCAGATTGCGTTAAAATCCTCGGAGTGACCATCGATAGAAATCTTGGTTTTCGAACGCATATCACAGAGATAAAAAAGAAGGCAGCGTCTCGTTTTCACGTACTCCGTAGACTGAAGCCCTTCGAAGACTCAAGAGAATTGCATACTGTACAGTATATACCTCCTTTATAAGATCGATTGTGGAATATGCCTGTCCGTGTTTCGTCGGCATAAGCAACCCACTGGCAGGTGTTTTGGCTTCAATAGACAAGAGAGCCCATAGAATAATGAACATCGAAGAAGGCAGCTGTTTATGCTCAAGTAACGTCATAACGCGTCGCCGTAACATATTGAGCGCTCGTCTTTTTGATCACATAGTTAGTGACCGGAGCCATATCCTACATTACCTCATCCCCGAGAAACTTCCTCGTACTTCTCAGTATTACGCTAACTTTTCAAGAACTTCGGTGCGTTACAACTCCTTCGTGCCTTTTATGATACGCTACAAGAACGCTAACCGACTTTATATTTTTTGCACATGTTCTTCATCATGACGAAAATACTGTATCCATGAAATGTTTGATTTACGAGTATATTCACAAAAATGAAATAAACACTACTACTACTACTACATGCTGCTTAAGCAAACTTGTGAAACTAGAGCGTAGCCGCGGCTGGCTAAACATTTGGCTTGGGTTAAGATGAAATATAGTCGAGCAATTTCCACTAAGCTTTCGCGAGCCGTGCCTATCTCTAGTTGGGTCCATAAATTGCATAGATTAATAAATATCGTTTACACTCAAAAGGACACTAACCGACTGCCTTTCTTTCATGTTCCTCATTGTCAGCATGAATTCCTTTATTTTGTGCTGAGCGCACCCATTTAAAAAATCGTAGATTAGACTATAGAATAAGGCTTGAACTGAGATCTCCCGGGCACGAAGTGAACGGTTTAACACAAGGCCACATTGCCGAGCCTATTGTGCCTTGAACCTATTGACAAGGTCGCAATGTCTATCTTTTAATCTGAAGAGTGAATACTGAATCCGAAATCCCTTATCTTCGCATGGTCTAGTAGTGATGTGACGCTTGACTCGTAGTTTTCTTTAGTTTATACTTTTACAGGAGTCAGTCTTGATCCCGGAATGAAGATAATTCACAGATGAAATTTTGCAGGCACTATTGCACAATGTCATGCTGCCAACGATTGCATTCAAATTTTTCCTGTATCTTTGATGCATTTTAACTTGTATGTCACAAGTGTCCTGCAGATATCCCACATCTGAGAATTCCCAGTCGATAAAAATCCATTCCCACACCTCTCACAAAATGTGATTAATGTGATTAATGATGTCGGTCACGAGGTATTGGAAGAATCTTACCTGATTTCGTAAATCAGTGTGTTGAAATCTGAATTTCTGCTCCATTTGCTCTATTTCTTCTCGTTTTCTTTCTTGAAGGTCATGAAGTTGTGAAAGTTGCGAATTCATGCTTAATACTTGCTTCGTATGTTCTGCCTTCACAGTTGCCAGTTCCGTTCGTAAATTCTTCAACTAAAATTAGAAAATGATAAGCTCTACTAAGTAAGATTTCTATATATGAGTGATATTTGCATATTTTATATGAGTTTTGAAATATTTGTCACCAGTGAAACGTTTTGAAAGATATTTTCAAAATTATTCGAAATTACAACAGAATCACGCAAAAGTAGTCTACACGTATGCTACTTTAGTTAAATTCTTTAGATTTATTTTTACTTTTGCGTTATGAGTTGTTCTATGTATGACAAATGCTGTATTCATCATCAAGCTCAATTATCAGGCCTATTAAGACCCAAATGATAGAAGAAGGCCACGACTGACGAATTACGCATAATCGGACATCTTAAATCATTTGATGATCACCTTGTTGAACTTAGGCTGACACTCAGAGAGAGCTGATGAGATCAATGCATTTCTCTTTATCACCATTCACTAAGCTGCTGTTGTCTGGACCCTGTCTGGTGACACACGAAGCACGATTATTGAAGGCATGCCTTTGCTTCCCTTGTCTGTCCATTCTTTTCCGAAACATTAAAGTTTGAAAGGTGTCAGCCATAGAAAGAAATTGTTTATCTAAAGTTGACTAGAATGGAAATTGACTCAAGGTCGCGGCACATCCGAAGGAAATAAGTTGGGGCATGGATCACCAATGAAAAGCTTAGAATTGCACAGGTGACTTCTTCTGGCCCAATGATTCAGCCGTTGACAAGTGTATCTAAGTGAAAATGCGTGCGGTTTTTGTGCCACTGTTGTGTATTGCATGAAGCTTTACTTCCATTCTAGACATAGAAATTGATAACAATAAACTTCTAGAATGGAGGTATTGCTTCATGCAATACACAATAGCGGCACAAAAACCGCACGCATTTTCACTTAGATACACTTGTCAACGGCTGAATCATTGGGCCAGAAGAAGTCACCTGTGCAATTCTAAGCTTTTCATTGGTGATCCATGCCCCAACTTATTTCCTTCGGATGTGCCGCGACCTTGAGTCAATTTCCATTCTAGTCAACTGTAGATAAACAATCTTTTTCTATGATTCTAGAGGTTTTATTGTTATCAATTTCTATGGTGTCAGCAATCAAGGTGCACGTGTAACCGCACCATGAGAATCGAAGTCGCGAGTTGCCGCTTGACAGATGTGCCATACAGAGCTGCTTTTCTCATTTACATGAATACGCTTCTCAGTTCATCTGCAAATTTTGTCAATTTTGCGATGAGACGTTATTGGGAGAGTAACACATTATGCAGTCGAGACTCGCTACAACGAACCTCGCGGGATCCATGTAGAAGGTTCGTTATAGCGAGGAAGAGGTTATAAAAGATACATGTATTTTTAGGCTCAAATACCCAGCTGATTTTGAAAAGCGCCGTCTAAAGTACACCGGGTATATTCCCTTTGACATTTCATCTTGTAAACTTTAGAGACTGAATAACTTATCCTGTCACTTGACATAGTCGCATAAGTGGCTCGTAGCTCAGTTGGTAGAGCACAGGTCTAGTTGACCTTGGTCGTAGGTTCGAATCCTACCAGCCACACATCTTTGCATGCCAATTTGATCTATCGTTTATTTAATTTCACTCTGTTCTTTATTACGTTTTTGCCATTTTAAATAAATACCCTTTAAGTATCAAATGATCGAGTGATGATTAGTGCAGCATGCATTATACATGCACATGGCAAGATTTTCCAATACAGAGAGATAATTGGTCATGACCTGCCGTTGCATTCGTGCCGACTTCATTCTAACCGTTGATCGTATAGATTTTATCTATCCGTCAGTTCAATTCAAGCGCTTCTTTTTCACGTGATCTGGATTCAATATTATTTTTTCTTTATTCGATTCCTACTGAGAATGATTTAAAAAATTGGGTTCCATGAATGAAGTTCGTTATAGCGAGTCTCGACTGCATTACTATAATATATTATAGGGAAGCTAAACATTATCTTTTAGTTATAGACCTTAGTTATAGAAGACATAATATGGAACATCAAAAATCAAAATTTTAAATGCCAAAACTTTTATTAAGTTGAAAACAAAATGCCAAGGAAAATGTATAGGCCTGCATGGTTGGTAACCTTTGCGGTCAACATGCAAACGCTAAGTAATTCATTTGAAAATCTGATGCGGTATACCTGGAAGGTAGCCTACTCAGGATCATCATTTCGAGCTGAAAATCATGAGTTTTCGGGTATGTGTGGCATTTACAATAATGACCAATTTGATATGATTTTCTAACATTTGAATTCATGTAACAAGATCGCAAGAATTAAGATTTCAAAAACAGGCAAGATGTCATGCGGCATACAGTACGAGTGGTGAATTGAAATCTGGTATTGTTACATAAAAAGCCATGCAGTAAGCTAAACACCATTTCTATACATTCTCCAATGATCAGCATTTTCTTCAGCAGAATTCAGCGCTTATACATTTCAGACACAGATACATTAAAAAGATCATTCAAAAAATAGTGTACAGGGTGTCTCATAAGAACATTACACATTTCAAACTCAAATATCTCGGGGATAGAAGAGGAAGAATATTAAACTGAAACTGCGTTCTGAAGAACAGAACACAACATCACGTCCCCGTCGACTGTGATTTTGCTCAAGCTAAGAAGTGTTCTTGTCAATAATATCTTGTTGGACATGAGAAGTAGCTTTTATAAAATTAATTCACTTCTTAATTTAAGTCGTCACAAACAGGAATAAAAATCAAGACATGCTTGTTTGTCAAGTCGTGAGAGGTGAAGCATGTGCTTCATTTTATGAAATTCAGTTGAGGGATGGTGTCCTTGGAGCACATTCAAAAAAGACGTTCTCATGCATTTAGTCAAATAGATCGAGAGCAATGACTTTTATTGATTTTCTATTAATTGCTATTATTGTTATTATAATTATTCCTGTTTCAGACATAGTGCCAATCAACTACGTTTTAATCAACTCTACGACCAGATCTACAAACGACAAACCCTCAACGTTATTTAGGGGTTTTTAAATCATCGAATTTTCTGCTATACTCAAAGTGTCGCTTTGCTTGCACGCATTATGTTTTTCCTCATTAATACCTTTCTATGATTTACAACTCACAAACCATGGATTTTTGCATTTGTTATTTCTTTATTCGGAGCCGGAAAACTTGTGATAGACCATCACGACGTCCGCAGTCAGATTTCCGTTATTTCCCTGCTTAATACATCGTCTGCATAGTTTGAGAATACTAAGGTAGAATAAATGCTATATGTTTTCTCCTAATCTTCTTACAGCATCGATATATTTCGATGATATCCTACAACGAGAGCATGCAGTCAGGAGATGGCAAGCAGACTGAAAGTGAATGACGTAGATGAACATCTGAGATAAAAGAGAATGAGGTGGTATGGACATGTCATGCGCCAAGAGGAGGACAAGGAGGTAAAGAAAGTGATGACAACCACAATTGCAGGAAGTTTCAGGAGGGGCCGACCAGCAAATAAAAGAATTAGTGTGATCGAAGAGGGTATGAAGAGGATATGAAGAGGAGAAAAGTTGCCAAGGATTTGGCTACAAACAGAGATGAATGGAGAAGAAAAGCAGTGAAAGGACTGGCCAACACCCGCTTGCGTGGAATTTATGCCAGTATAATGAACTGGATTGATTGATTGATCTACGATGACATTGTCCTATGTTTGTGGTTGGAGTGGGATACTGAGACTTGCTCGATATCCCCTTAGCTTTTTGTAGCGCAATTTGTATACTTAGTTTTACATGTAAGATTGCTAGTCCTATTTCAGATACATACCACGAAGACATCTAGCAATTCCTGGTTTTCAGTCTTCAACACATTTCCGTATGTGATGTGATCTTATTTCAATTTCAACATTATTGAAAATGGTGATCGCGCAGATCATCGAAATACTTGCATGTTGTAAGAAAACATAGGGAAAAATATCTAACATCTATTCTACTTGGTATTCAAAACTGAACAAATATGAATGATCAAGGTAAATTATCAGTAATCTGCTGATCTAAATACATCAACTTTTCAACAAACAATTTTTATTAAAATGAACTTCTCATAATGTTCTCCTTTATGCATGGTGTGGTTTCCTGTTTTCCTATGGTGAGTCTTTAGTAATTAACACTGTAGGAAAGCAGAATTTAGAGAATCCATATTGCGATCAATGTAAACCCATGTAAAAACTAAATTATTGCTTTCAATAACACAACGTGATAACGTATCAATACAAAATTGATATCCAACAGCCATTATCATAGATAAAGTATTAATCATTGACACATCTACGGGTATCAGATCATGCGCTTCCGGCACATCAGATTATTGAAAAATTTCAAAATAAATCCAGTGACGCAGATCGAGGAAAGTGGAAACGTCGAAGACAATGAGATTTGTTCGAAGCTGTAGGTCTATGCTCAAAGAATGTTCGAACGGACATCAAAGCACGTTAAACACTTGATGATTAAAGAAAACCTTGGAAAAATGTCTAGATTTCATATATCTTTGGTGTTATTGGCGAATTGCGACCATGATGACAAGAGAACACAATTGGTATAATTTCATTTCAGTGCATTTGGTCAATAAATTCCAAAATTTACGGACATAAAGTAACAGGGCGTTTCATGCATTTTTATAATTTCTCAACTATGATTCAAAGACACATAATGGTGCCTTCGTTTCTTACTCTTTTGTTAATTATCGCTTCATTGCGAAAAGTCCTTGACTTTTTCTTTACTTTTTCATCCTTTCAAAAGCATTATTCGGTACTACGTGGTTTTCTTGTAACACATCTGTTTTTATGCAAACGCAATAAACACATTGCCATTTTGGCAGAATGCGTGGTCAAATACCAAGCTATATGCAGATAATAACATGAAAACTAATGGTTCGGCGGAAAAATAAGAATGCAAAGTTGAAATTAGCTAGTATTCATTGTATATTTCCGATGATCACATCGTAGTATCACCAATAGTAAGAGTATTTGTAAATGCTAATTGATGTCACCATCGCAACAAGACTATCGCATTTAGAAGTCTAACGCCCGAAGCATTGTACAGTGCATCGTTTTAAGCACAATACAGGATAGGGAACATGAACAAACGGATTTCTGAGGGAAGCTGATATGTGTAAAGTTGAACATACCAATATCAGTGGCGAATAGATCATATTCAATTTGCTCCATTCATATTCAATTTCAATTGTTCCATATTGCGCTACAAATTCTATCAGTCCTTATATATGAAGGCATACAAGATTATCTCAGGCAATCGCAGGAAACAGCCCATTTTCTTTTAACACTATGATTTCTGCAATGACAGTAGTCTTTTGCAAATTGTTTCAAAATAGTCAAAGAATCGGCTTATAATATTCCGATTACAGAAGATATGGTACATCTAACTTGAGGGGAAAGGATGCACGTCATACAATACTTTCACATTAACAAGAAGCGATATACCATATGTACATGTACATGTTTTGACGAATATATTCTCCGTAGCTTTGGATGTGAAAAGAGTAAACATCAAGAAACGAAACTGAATTGGTGAATGGAAGCTTCATATACACGTAGAATACACATTGAGATTTCATGAAACGTGCACATCACACGATGGCTGATTAAGTGTACAGCGTTTCTCCCGACAAGATATAGATAAAGAACACAAATCCACAAAAACTTACTCATTTTCCTTTCTTTCTGAAAGCACATGACGATAATACATCACAAAGTTTATGAACCTTAGATGAAATTAGTTTGCAATATTCAAAAATATGATTGATAAATCAAAAATTGTTCGAGCACCTGCTAGGAACAACTGCGCGCTATAATTTCATCAATACTTACATGAATATTTACATCAATTGTAATTTTCCATCTTGCTGTGCTTTTACTCATTATACACATACATTTATACATTACTCATTATTTCTCATGTATTTTAAGTCATTGGTATAAACTTGGTTAATGAAATTGCTGACAACTGTCAAAGAAACGAATGAGCAATATTAAGCTCGAAAGAATTGCATCGCATATTACTGATAGTACAAAGAATAAGTTTTCCCAGATAAATTTACCTCTAAGTCACTCCTCTTCAAGATAAAGCATGCAACTTTTAAGATAGTAAGTCTGCCTCAAAGAGACATCATATACTTCAAAGTTTAGGTCGCACATGTTCATGTTATTTTACGCAATTTTGTGATAATGCATGGAAATTAGTGAATAGGTCAAGGAAGTCCAATTGTCAATCATCCCATAGAAATTTTATGTTATTGACATTGGTTACCCTATCTTTGACTTGAATACCTTAACACGACCTGGTATGTACACTATGTCACGGATATATTAACTGATAGCACACAAATGTACCGACGATCAATGAACTGATGGAATGTAGTTCCATTCCTTCTTCTTGTATACAAACTCTTTCATTACACAATGCTTCTCACTGTCAGTGAAGAAGACAAAATATTTTGCTGGAAACATGCATGCTTTATTGACCCTCATAATGAATACTTTTCGTATTCGTATACTGTGTCGATTCTTTGAATAGAAATTTGCCAAACACATTGCTAAACCTTTGATTCGATCAAATTTCATGAGATTAACTAGACAAGAAACATGAGAGAAACTAGTGAAGAATTTAATTATCATAATCTACATACCTCTTTATGTCTTCATAGTAATTGTAGTGCATCGCTTCATATAATAATTAATTGCAATTAAAACCTGCATGCAGAGAGCATCAAGTCAGACCAAAGTCAAGGTTTCAAAAAGCAGAGAGTCATTTTACGTTAAATGTCGGTGACTCTGATTCGTAAGAGCGCTCAACCCATCCTTAAAAGAAGACCTCCCAATTCCCCTTGCCCGCTTTGAGCTTGAACATGCTTATGCTAAATATTAGTTTCTGTGGCTGTCTTGAGCATTACTTTTATCTTCTGTTATTTCCATTAGGTTTAGGCATATTGTTCCAATAATTAAAGGCGAACGCAATTTTGTACTTACATGTAGTTACCTGCATGCGTATTCCAGCAATGAGTAATGATAACTAACATAGCTGAAACTGACTCGCAATTTGACTTCTTAGATGATACTTCAGACTTAAATGAAAACAATTTGCATCCAAATCAATTAGGAATCGCCTTACTTTCATAAACTTCATTAATGAATATCATTCAATAGCATCATCTGCTCATTAATATTCAGCTTAAACGATAACGTTCTGTAAGTAAATGAGAAGCTTTTCAAATAGAAGCAGGAATTCAAGCTTTATTGTTCTAATGGAAATTATAAACAATGATGGCAAATAGAAGAATCTGTTTTATAATTTCATAATGTGTCTATGTGTTTACAATTTCATCATTCACGCGTCAACTAAATGACTACAGAAAGACAGTATAACGCACAATTAAGTTGCCGTAATGATGGAAACACCTACCTCATCAGATTTTGCACCCATGTCTTCCTGAAGAGTGATATTGGTGTCGTGTAAAGTTTTGTGACGCATCATAAGACCAACCAATGTATTATCAGCCATTTTAATGTAATCTGAAGCAGAATCACACAATTATTCAACATCATATAAATAGCCATTGTAAAGTAAAAAACGATGTAAATATGAAACTTTCAACACAAAGCAGTTTGATGTCTCGCTTGAACTTGATGCTTGAAGATTGATAATTCTCCCGCACGGTGGCTATGAAATTTATCTTAAAGTTAATTCACGCTCGTTAAAAGAGGACAACTACTCGTACTAACCTCAAGTAGTGCTTTGAACTTTACTGTAAGCAACATGCTGATTTTGACATTTACATCAATTTTTTCTGATTCACTGGAACATTATGCATATAATGTTGGTGATATAAACATCTGGCTAGCAGTAGGAAAGTTAATGATTTAAGAATGGATTGAGAATTGTCAAATGAAACCGCTTTAGCGCTTTTCTCAATATGGACTTGCCTTTGTTGCCTTAAATCATTGAAGGACTTGGCACAAAGATACAAAGTCACTTTTCTGCTAGCAAGTGAACTGTATCATCTTCAGTTATCAAAGTAATTGAACAGCAAAATATCTTCAATATTTCTGAGAATTCTACAATCTACATGGAAGAATGACGATGCAATTTTGGCATTCAGATTCTATATTTTCGTCTGCAACAAGAACAGATAACGCCTTAAGGTATTGTTTATAATAAAAAAAATCCCTTTGTTTCCCGCAGCTTGGAAATTTTTACGGTAAACACAAATACATGATACCCATAGGTCAATCATTTCACAGATGAACGCTATGATGTCTCTGACTCGAATGGCTCGTTGAGGTTTTCACTATCACTGATGCCAAGACTTCTCCTTGCACATCTGTTCATCCTAGTAACACACTATCACTGAAGCATGACGATCTACATTCCTCTTCAATGATTTTATTAATACTCCTGGGAAGTTTCCTATCCATCCAGATTCAGCACATCGCAACTTAGAAATGTGTCAGAAGATGAAGACTGTTCTTCGACTGATCGCCAACCAAGTATCCTGGATTTTACTGTATCTTGTTCTAATTTGGTGGTCTAGTTTCATGCATTTTGCTTTCGATATTAGCCTGTGTTGCTGGCGCTAATCACGTTATGATGGTAAAGAATACGAGTAATAATTTCTATAACACTTTAGATCTCAAGAGATGTTATGTTATTGGTAGTAAGCAAGTAAGTAAATGCATATTCAATAAAATGAAAATCGCCTGTATATGACAAGTTACAAAGGACGAAGAAAATCATTTAAGTTAGAATAATTCACTGTGACGGATATCGAAGACAAATAAGCAAGTTTTCAGGTTCTTGAACTGGATGGGTACAGTTCGATTACCCCCAGTGAATTAGCAAACGCTCATTGCATAAAATGCATGATTGTGGAAGAAATGAATTCAGCATCTGCTTCTGTGATGTGGTATATAATCTTTCAGGAATCAAACTTCAATGCATGAGCAGTTGAGCTCTCACATCCTCGATAAAACTTCAGCGAATATTTCTGATGTCAGAGCGCAGAGTTATTTTATTTATATAGATAGCTACGTCGTCTATGTTGTCCCACCCAGCCGCTGAACTTTTGATGCTGCTTGCTCATATCTCGCAAGGTCCGTGCTGATATAAACAGTCTTCAATTTGGAAGAATTTCGTAGCAGTCTTCCCTTTTTCATGATCTCCTGCTTAACGTCGAAATGGACAAGCAGAACTTCGAATTGTACGAGACGACTGTTCGATGAGCTTTACCAAGTTGCACTGTATGATACATTATTGCAGTAGACATACCGTATTTACTTCCTATGTGTTTCAGCAATAGCTATACAGGTTGTTGTGTTGTGTCGCACCATTTTCTAACTCATGTAGCATAATTTCCTTTGAAAAATAAATAAATAAATATGAAAAATGAAAATGAAAAATAAATAAATAACCCTCTTTTATACCCTGAAGCACGTAAGGCACGGAACCTTTCTTCCATGTCACCGAGTTGTTATGCATCCCACTCTCATTCTTTTTGCGCTGAGTGCTTAGCAAGAACGCGGAGTATACCAAGTTTAAGTCTTTGGTTTGACCTGACAAAAGTTTGAACCAAAGTCTCCCGAACGTAGAGGAAACACTCTACCACAAGGCCACGGCATCGAAAAATTTCGATTTCTTTAATGAACTTCTGCACCTAGATTTGTAACGAATAATCTATGAACAACCATAATCAGGCTTGTATGAGAGATTTGACAGTTATGGCAGTTAAGTATCAGCTAGGCTCAGAAACTATCCTTAGAAATGCATTGCATTCGTTCGAAACGCTTTCGCGCAAAATGCGTTGATATTTCTAGCAAGCTGTTAACATTGTTCCGTGTTTATACCAAAACCAGACATTTCATTATTCATGGAATACAATGCTACCATTCAAATGTTTTTTCTGTTTTGAAACGCGCAAATCAGATTCCCTTTTTTGGCTTCAGTTACTTGAGATTTGCGCTGATTATTCAGCCTTCATTTGTACATTCATGATCATTTTCAACTTAATTATCTCATTTATTATAAACAATCTGCTTTATCAATATCAACGAGTCACGGAGAAGCGTGCCGATTCAGATTTGATTTCACCGAGACGAAAGCGCCGGCGCAATTAGATGCAAGCATGTGTCCGACGACAAAATAAATTCGTGAAAAAGTGTCCTTCAACACCATTCACACATAATTATTATTAACCAATGCAGCCACTTCAAAATTTACATTTTCAAGGAAGTAATGTGATCGCTGATGACCTTAATACGTATTTATGGTGGATACCTAGGGATAGATCAATTAATTCTCACCTGGAGGTAAAATGTCCACGACTTGCATGAGGTATGTTTCAAATTTCTTGAAGTTTTTCACCTTATTCAGTAACATTTTGTGCCTAAAAAAGAGAACATACAGTGAAAGATAAGTCACATCAGGTATAAACCCTTGGAAAACATTGCTATACTCACTATGAAAATACATCATTACAGTCAAATGGTTCGAAATCAAATGTGAGTAGCTAAATTGAAAACTTGATTGAATTCTTTACTTTACATCGCTTGGTTCAGTTGCGTAAATTATGATGTTGTGTCACCTTGTTGAGTCTATATTTAAACTCATAGAAATTGCATATCATAAGACAGTCAGTATGCTCAGTCAGGATATTGCTGTTACACATAAAGTAGTGCATGCAGGCTGAGAAGAATAACTATTTACTTGTTCTAATGAGTTCTTAATTATCTATCAAATGAGTGCCTGTGCTTAGTATCTTGGCATCTACAGTAACCTCATATAAACGTATCAAATCTCGATGTAAATGTTGATTGTTCCAAATATCTCTTACCTTGCTTTGATGTTTTCATATTCCAAGCAGACATCAGCATACTCATTCGTTTTTAATTCCTTCAATCTTGATTCTACTTGATACTTCTGCATCGCTCGCCTTCGCTTAGCTTCGTTCTCCTGAATAAATTTGTCGAATCTCGCGACGCGATCTTTCATCGCTTGCTGTCGGGCTTGAAGCGTCAACTTTCTCTCTGAGCAGGCCTCCATTCGTTGCTGATAAATATAAACATCAGACGCTAAATTATAATTCAGGTCTATCATTCATTGTAATATTTATAATACGCACTTGAAATTCTCTTCGTTTCTCCATCAATTCCTTATCCACCCTGGCGAGCTCAGTTTCCTTCTTGAGAACTAAGGTGGATTGTAAAGTATTAAGGCCGGTTTCCAGGAGATGCCCTGCAGCATCCTTGACGATAGGAAACTTCTGCAGATCATCGTCATCGTCGTCCCTGTTAGGTTGTATTAAGAACAATTAATTCTAGCAGTTCACCAATTACGACGTAATGAAAAATGATTAAATGTTTGAATATACGTTGTATTCGAAATGTCAGTCATCCTGTTCGAACAACAAACCCACGTGAGTCGACGTGTTCCTTATTGAACGGTTTCTAAAATATTCGCATTAAAGTGGGGAAGGGATACAGTTTTACAATTTATCTCGAGGACCAAGTCCAACATAATAATGAAGACATTCAAATCGTCAGAATAACACCGTAAGGACCAATGCTAAAAAAGTGTCTTGCTAAAAAACAGCCTGTGACAATACAGCACAGTCAGATTTCACTGAACTAGAAATTCTGCTGAGTGATATGCAACACTGTGTCTGTGAAAATCGACTTTTATTGAGTCATCTGTGATTGTGTGACTTGATTGCCATCTCAATATGCATTAGAAAGTCAAAAGTACATATTGCTTCTATGCATTGTTATATTTTTCGTGCACATTTTTATGCACATATTGCACACATTGTTTCCTATCACAGAAACTCCACAGCAGAGTGCAGTATGTAAGGACTCCATAAAAATACTTGAAAGACTACAGAGCTTGAGATTTCGTCAAAATAACGTGAGATCCAAATTCTAAACTTTCATCGAGCTCGGGTAGTGAGAATCAGTCGGAAAAACGAATAATACCAGACTCAGTTTCGAACATTTTCTTGATGATGACTTTGAGCTCGATTGATGCGCGAAGATAATGGGTGAATGATATTAACAATAGAATAATATACAGTCCGTTTCATAAAACGTGGATCATCCTAAAATTTGACTAAATAAAACATAAGTATGATACAGAAAGCATTTTTCATGTTATTTCATGTCCCTAATATATTTAAATGTCCTTATATAATCTGATAAGCTATGATACAGTAACGGTTCTTAAGAAGCTAATATTTTGTGGCCCTACCCTTATTGTCAATGACATTACCAATTCGTCTAGGCATTGATTCGATGATATCGTTGATTTCTGACTGATCTAACTTTCTCCACTCTCTTTTTAAAAGTGACGTAAGTTGTGATACGCCATCTGTAGGTAGCAGTGAACGACGAACGTTACGTTTTAGAATACTCCATACATTTTCTATGGGATTCAGATCAGGAGAACGAGCTGGCCAAGATAATGTCCTAAGCCCTAATTGAGACTTGCATAAGTTGACTCTACTACTCCTGTGACACGTAGCATTATCATCCATAAATAACCAAGTCGATGGATCAACAAGTTGATCTGTCATTTGGCCAATGTTCATTCGTAAAACATTCACATAGCGTTCAGAATTCATGGTTCCTTGCTGTATGTGAAGTTCAGAGCGGCCATTGGTCCAAATGCCAGCCCAAGTCAGTAGAGTCGCACCACCTTGTACCCGGGGACGATGTAAATGTCTCGGAATTTCCTGATCAGATTTTATCCATAATCTCCATCGACCATCACTATCCTTCAGACGGACTGATGCCTCATCAGACCAGACAACCCGATCCCATTGATTTCGCCAGTGACAATGACTCATTTCCCATCTGAGACGTCTTTTTGTATGCTGATCAGATAATTCGATCTGTGAGGGCCTCTTACAGCTCTTGAAATTCGACTCAATAAGTCTTCTACGAATAGTGGACTTAGAAATAGACGAGTCTAGTGCAGCCATCTCAGTTAACGAGAGACTTGGATCAACTTTAACAAAATCTCAAAATTAGGCGGTCTCTACGTTTGGATGTTTTGCGTGGACGGCCAGAGCCCTCTTTACGTCAGAGTCGAAAATCATCATTATGCCATCGATGCACATTTGTGTAAGGGACATTTAGTCGCTTGCTTGTAGCTCGCAAAGAAAATCCTAGTTCTAGCAAGGCTGACACTTTGCCTTTTGTGAATGCGATCTCGTTATTGTTCATTTGTGCTTTGTATTGTTTTCAACCGGTAAGAGATAGATTTCTAGCTGAAAGCAATCAGGAGTGCTGCCAACACCACTGCAACGAAGTCAGGAAGCTATGGAACATGAAGTCCAGTTAATCACATGTAGCAGTTACATTATTGTTGATGAATAATGGTGCTATACTGGCTCTGATTGACCGATTTTCTTTATTTTTGTTTTGCTTGATCGCTTTTGGCTTGTAGAACAACATATTACATAACAAAGGAAACAAATGTAATTTTATAAGAGTGAGGTATGATTTTGTGTAACATTGCTAAATGAAGATCAAATTATCTACTACTTTTTTATCTATAACAGGAAAACAACTCAATATTCATGCTTGAAATTTCCAACAATGATATTAGTAAGTACAACTGACATATCTTCCAAATTTCTGAGAAATTCGTTCAAGTTTGGCGGAGTTAGACAAATTTGAAGTTAAGGCGATGTTTGTGGGTGATCCATTTTTTATGAAACAATCTGTACATGTATAAATAAGCTTAGCAAGACAACGATTGGGGGGTAATTGATTGGACGTCCACGAGTCCTTAAGTTCCAGGTTGCTTGCAACCCCTTTTTTGGACTACCTGCTTGGTGGCGCTCGCATGTCGCATCCCCTGGATACTTTGAACTCAATGTGCCAAGTAACTAACACAACCACGGTATCCCACGCATTGGAACATCGCTGCTGGGACGGAGAAGGCCACTCCTGTAAACCGGGGGGGGGGGATCAGGCTCGCTCTTTACTGATCTATGGGTCCAATCCCTATTGCTAATTGGTTGGCGGCAGGAAGGTCATCCGGCTGTAAAATCTGGTCAAATAATATTACGAAAAGTTTTCCTCTATGATCTCGAATAGGGCTAGGGCGTTCCCTGCAAGCGACGCATCGAGTGGTTCGAAAAATGGGAGAGGGCTACCACGTAAGGACCCGCGTCCGTGGCTAAAGAAGCAAGTGGGTTTTCTGAAAGTACGAGTAGCTACATAAAATGTTGGCACAATGACAGCTAGATCTATGGAAGTGGCTCATGCTTTGAGGTGGAGAAAGGTGGACATTGCCTATGTGAAAGAGGTAAAGTGGAAAGGCGCTAAAGCTCACTCAATTGGACATGGATAAAAGATGTTCTACAGTGGGAATGACAGCAAGGTTAACGGAGTCGGCGACTGTTGCAGAAGGCATGCTAAATAGCATTTTGAGCATAGAAAGATAGTGATCGGATTATATAAAAAAAATGGTCCCTCCTAACACGTCAGAGGTTCCTACGGTCATATCCGCTTTGCCCCACAACAAGGTAGATCTGATGCAGAGAAAGACATCTTCTATGAGCTGTTGGAGCAAGTGATTGTAAATGGAGGCCCTGTAATAATTGGTGGGGACTTTAACAGCCATGTTGGTCGTGAGGCAAATGGAGCGCGTTGATATGGTAACAATGGTTTGGGTGTAAGAAACAATGAAGGGCATTGTCTGGTGGAGTTTGCGGATTCTCGTGATTTAATGATAATAAATATGTGGTTTACAAAAATAGAGAAACAGCTGATGACCTATAAAAGTGGACGCAATGAATCACAAATGGACTATATGATGACAAATCGAGCTACCATCAAAAGGGTTACAAACTGCAAAAGTTATTTTGAACGGATCTGCGATCCCTCAGCACCGTCTTCTGGTGATGGACTTCAAGACTGACTCTTCCAAGAGACAGTACAAAGAGCAAAACGATGTCAAGATTAAGTGGTGGAAACTGGCGGACAGAGACATGGCGACTACATTTGCAGAGGAAGTGACAGAAGAAGTGGGTACATCAAAGAAAGATTGGCCGGAAGTGGAGACAATTTAAAAGACTGTAGCAAGAGAGCATGTGGAATCACTCGCGGTGGCCAGTTCAAGCAAGAGCGCGAAACATGGTGGTGGAATCCTCCAGTACAAGAGGCATTTCGAACCAAGAAGAAGGCTTTCCAAAGATGGCAGAAAACGAATGCGATCGAAGACTTGGAGTATTATAGGAGGGCAAAGAAGAAAGCCAAGATCGAAGTAGCAAAAGCGAAGGAAAAGGAGGTCGAGCTACTGTACCAGAAACTGGGCACTAGTGAGGTTGAAAAGGCTATCAACAGATTGGCAAGATACAGAGAACAAGCTACGAAAGACAATTATGAAGGATACTATGTGAAAGATGACGGTGGAAGTATGTAATGTACTCCCCAAGAAAATTTCGAGAGGTGGAAAGATAATAATAATAATAAATGCCGTTTATTATATGAACTCGGCCTTAATAATAAAAATCATAAGGCCACACAATATTTGAACAGGGTACAGAATCGCATTAAGAAGTCAATCAAAAACAAAAAACTGAGAAGAGAGTCATGAAGTTAAAGAAATGTCGTGCTGTCGGTCATTTCACAGATGGAAATTGCTGTTCGCAAGCTTGCTCATCTTTATCAGAAATGAATCACTTTGAAGCTTTGTTGTTATTTTTGGTAGACAATACTTTCCGCTGTATTGGAGTGTCTTCGGAGTAAGATGATGTAAGGGGTGATTTTCGTCATGTGTTAAGTCAGTAAATAGCTTGAACCCTTGTACCGTTCTTCAATAATTAAGTGGAACGAAATTGCTGCAATTACAGTGAGGTCCACAAATAATTCTATGGGCCCTCTTCTGAATGCCTTCCAATTCTTTCTCTTGATTTACTCTAAGTGATGTGAAGAGAGGGGCACAGTATTCGAGTACACTTCGTATTGAACCATTATAAATCAGAATGAGGGACTCTGGTGGCATGAATGGTTTCAAGAGCCTTAGGGCGCCAAGACGACATGATGCCTGTTTTGTTAGCTGTTGAATGTGGCCATTCCAGCTGAGGTTCCTATCCACCACCACACCCGAAAGGTTGATTGTATCAACAATCGGTACACCGGGTAAGGCAACCTGCGTTACTGCTTGAGATTTGGGACTTTTCTGATTGGAAATAAAGACTTGTTGTGATTTTTCTTCATTAACTTGCAACTTATTCTCGAACATCCATTTATTGATAATTGGAAGCGCTTTCTGCAAACTACTTGTCGAAGTATTCCTGTACACATTGCCACATAAGGTTAAGTCATCAGCGTATTTCAGCAAAATAACATCTCTCTCATAAATTTCCAGATCAGAAAGAAAATAAGCAAAGATGTAGGGACCTAATGAGGAGCCCTGAGGGATTCCGCTACTCACACGCATCAGTGGACTTAAGTTATTTCTCCATTTTATCTGTTGAGTTCTTGAGATATAATTTGCAATAAATGTGTATAAAAAATTGTCAAAATTATCACGAATCATTTTCCTCTTTAACATGGAATGGGAATCTCTATCAAACCCCTTGGATAAATCCAGCGTACAGATATGACAGCTATCCACATTTCCAGACGGCAAGTTGTTAGCAACGAAGTTTTCCAATTCCAACAGCACACAAACAGTAGAGCCCTTATTTCTAAATCCAAATTGTTTATCAGTATCGGTCTTCAAAATTTCCTTCTTAAATCGTGAGATAATGGCCTTTTCTAGAATTAGCTCTGGTATTGGAAGCTTTGAGATGGGACGCAAGGCGTGGAGAGATGGAGGATTAGACTTTGGGATAAGGGAGATATTCGCTCGTTTCCACAAATCTGGTAAATCAGCAAACTGTAAACAGCTATTGAATATTATGAGAAGAGGTAAGGCCAACACATCCGCCAGTTTCAACCAAATAATCGCCGGAATTCCATCCGATCCACTACCTCTCTTTGGGTTCGTTTTCTTCAAGGAATCTAGAACATCATGTATACTGAACTGGAACGGTACGACGTATATCATTGGTTGGGTGAAGTCATCATTATCAATAATCATGTTCGCTGTCAGCTGCTGATTTAATCCCTGCAAAATTGTTGCCATATCTGATGCTGGGTCCAACTTTTCCAACCAGTTCTGCTTATTGTGGTGCTGGTAGTTGCTGCTAACTTGCTTGTAAATTGCCCAAGGAGATTTACCTTCTTTCTTCACCCCAAGAGAAATTTGCGTTTTCTATAGCTATCTTTGTCTTGTCTTTATAATGCCTGTATATGACCCTATCTTTCTGTCTGTATGCCTGGTAGCGTTTATTTATCAAAACTTTCACGATTGAGTTGATCCAGGGTTTGTCTTTCAATGAATGTTTGATCTTATTAGTCGAAATGGAGGACAGATGATTTTTTAAAATATCACAAAATTTGGTACACATATGATTAATGCTCAAGTCCTGTAATTAATGATGCCAGTCTACATTTGCCAAAACTCTCGAAACGACTTCAATATGGGACGCACGAAGATCCATAACTTCTGCTTCATTGGCAGGTTCATTAATGGCAATTTTTGGTTTAAGTAGCAAAATGTTGTGGTCGCTACTTGCTAATGGAGGATAATACTCAATACCGTTGAACTCAGAGAGCAAGATATCGGGGAGAAGGACAACATCAAGAATAGCATCAAACCTCGTAACCTGCTGGACAACATTTGATAGCTGGAAATTAGACTCAAAAATAGTTGTAGTGACATGATTGAAATCACCAGTGATAATGACATTATTGCAATGCATGATGGAATTTAGTGCATCATCGATCAAAGATATCACATATTCACAGGCTGTTCGCTGATCAGGTAAACTACGTTTTGAACCATGAGGAAAGTATAGAGTTACGAACAAGAAATCACAATATTTCGCAGAAATATGCATTATCAAGAGCTCAACATTCCTGTTTTCTGATTCATTACAAATCATTTTCACGTTGTAGCTAGTTTTCACTCATGTGCAGATTCCACCGCCTTTACCAGACATCTTATCGGATCGATAAATGTCAAAACCATCGATGGAAACATCCTGATCGCAGGTAGTGCCATCTAGTCATGACTCAGTAACTGTAATGACATCGCAAGAATTCGAATTTGTAAAAATCATGAGCTCATCTAGTTTGTTGGAAACTGACCTTGAATTAGTATAACAAATAGTGGGAAGAGGGGAACGAGAAGAATCAATAAAACTAAGTGCAGTATTATCTTTTTTCTGCTTTTGTCAATATCCATCCGACATGAGAAATCGAACTGGATTCTCTTTGTCATATTGTTGTCCATCAATAAGTAGTTTGCCTCTCACTATTAAAATCTTTTTCATGGGAAACTCATCTCGGAGCTCAAACATCTTTTTACGGAGTCGGTAGTTTTCATTTCTATCCCAAACAGTTCTGTCAGATTTAAAAAAATGATTACTTCGTTCTGATTTGCTATATCTTCTTGCTTTTACTTGTTCCAAAACTTTGCGCTTGTTTTGATAATTATTCATGGTGACTTTGATAATTCTCTTATTTCCGTCGGAGAATCTTGCAATTCATTCAGTTTTTATGATTTTGGCATCTGATGAGTAGTCGTTCAATATTTCTTCAGCCTTCCTGCGTGTCACAGACTCATCCTCGTTGACATCCTCAGCAACTCCTCGAATAACCAAGTTATTTGCAATCAATTTCCGAGCTTCCTTTATTTTATTCATCTCTTGCTGCTATAATATGTCTAAGTTCGTGTATTTCTTGCTCTTGTTGTCTCATTTTCATATTTACTTTTTCTAGTTCGTTAGCAAACATAGTCCGCATGTCCTCCTTGAAGCGGCTGAATTCGTCTCGGAATTTTGCTAATTCATCACGAATAATAAGAGCAATTTTGTCCTCATCCACAGACGAAGTATTACCTTTGCGAGTATTGGGCATGATATTATCGATGAAAAATTGCAAGCAGCAAGGAAGACAAAAGAAATACGCAGCAACAAATCAGTTTTCAAAAGTAGTGCCACCCAGACTCGAACACTGGACAACGGTAGGTCAATTAGTGCTAAGTCACAAGAACTATCCGCTAGACTATCTCACACAAGTGCTGCCAACGTGGTTACTCTTTGTTATTTCGTGAATTTCGCAGAAGTGTGCAAGCCTAGGGTAGAGCAGTAATCAGAACGTGACTTGGACACTGAAATTAAACAGAGATAGAAAATGCACCAAAATGAGAATAGCTCCACACAGCGAAGTTCCACGAAGTTGCAACTTATATCAAATTAAAGCACAGGCCACGGGCAATCGAATGATATAAATTTCCAGTCAGAATAATGCGTAGAAATGCCGCTATTCCAATAGAAAGGAACGAAGCGAGATGACAAGAGATGACACGACCGCACACGACAGATTACTTCAAGGGGCTGCTAAATGTGGTATGACTGCATCAATTTGGGGAAGCTTTCACACCTGCAGAAGGACCGGTCCCAGAAAAACAACAGAAGAGGTACTTAGTGCTCTGTCCTGTATGGCGAACGGGAAGAGCTGTGGGTCCGATGGAATCCCTATTGAAACCTACCGAGTTCTACAGGCGGATGGTGTGCGTCTGCTGACGAACGCAATGAATGATATCCTTACGAGAGACTCGATCAGCAACAGTTGGCGCGAAAGTAAGCTCACCCCTATCTTCAAAGGAAAAGGTGATCACATGGTTTGCTCAAACTATCGGGCATCAAGTTACTCCCGCATGCACTTGAAGTTTGGGAAAGGATAATTGAGAAGCGGCTCAGAGGGTTGGTTGATTTGCCTGACAATCAATTCGGACCAGGTTTGGGAACAACAGACGCCATGTTTTTCTCGCACCACAATGGAGAAGTGCCGTGAAGGCAACAACCCGCTCCATATGGTTTTCATCGACCTGGAAAAAGCATATGATTCAATTCCACGTGAAATCCTTTGGAATTGTATGGAACTCGCAATATCCCTGAGGTATTTGTCACAGTGATCCAAGACATGTATACGGGAGCAACAACGAAGGTGAGATCCAAGCAAGGTCTAAGTGATGCATTCGAAGTAAGTGTGGGATTCCACCAAGGATCCGCCTTAAGTCCGTTCCTCTTTATCCTCGTCATGGACACGATTTCGCAAGCGCAGAGATCAAATCCACCGTGGGAACTGCTATACGCAGATGATATTGACCTTGTGGATAGTTCGAAGCCATCTCTGGAGAGGAGGCTGAACCAGTGGAATTTCACCATCGAGCGATATGGACTTAAAGTAAGTGTTTTTAAGACAGAGAACATGCCAACCGAAGACCATGACGAACAAGAAGAGATAGGATAAGAAATGAAGACATTCGCGGAGCACTCGGGATTCATCCGATTGATGGGATCATGCGGTGGCACAGACTGAGGTGATACGGGCACGTGGTAAGTAGACCTCGAAAACACCAGACCCGGCTAGCGTTGGGTATGCCTCTGCCAGGGCCACGAAACAGAGGGCGACCAAAGAAGACATGTGAGCGCCAGGTGCTGGAGGACATCAGATCATTGGAGCTTCAACCGTGGATGCATTAGACTGCTCGAGATGGAAGAGGAAAATTAGGCCGTCTCCTTCACTGGGACAAGGCCTTTCAAGGTGAGCAAGGTGAGCAAGACAGATTATTTATGCACTGGTCATCACACACTCCGTTGCTTGTGAGATATAACAGTGTTAATGATTTGTAGTAAGCAGATATTTCCAGTGCACGAACGAATATTATCATGGTAATAAAATAACTTGCCCATACAGGCAGATGCAAGAAGCCTACGTCCACGAACTGTGAGAGGCAAAATTTTACGGCTAAAGTATTGGCAGAACATAGATTATAGATACTGCTAAGAGCATTCCTAAAATGCAATTTTTTTCTAGGCTTTTTCATGTAGCATTTTCATTAACATTGAGCTTAAGCAGCATTTGTACAGGCAATAAGACCATTTTGACTGTGTAAAGGAACTCTTACTAGATTTCATTTCAAACTGATCGGATTCCCTGTGGAAGAAACACCAGTTCATCTTCCATACTGCAAAAAATCAATATATATTAATTATCATCATTTTGCAATCCTAATAAAGGTTGGGTTAGTGAAGAAAAATTGGTCTCTATTTCAAACGGGTCACATTAACAGAGTATGTGAGACACATCGCATATTCTAATTTCAGCGTATTTGTGATCAACGTCCCCTGACTTGATATTGATAAGTTGACAACCATGTCATTGATTTCTATTCGCTAGATTTTCGGTACAGTGGCAATATTTTACATACTTCACATAGGCATTACTCTAATACTACTTTGAGATCTTAGATGTTAAGTATGATGAAGCCTTGACGTCACTCATAAATGCTATTTATAAGAGTGATATACACTTTTGAAGACATTATGAGTCATGAGAGAAAAACCAAAAAACGGAAAAGCAGTGTGATTGATGGCAGCATAGTCGTACTCGTTATAGATGTCGGTATTTGTGCCTTAGTCACCATGTCAGGGAATTGGAATATTTACGTACAAGTATTGGTAGCCTATAATGCATGGAACTGAAAATAGTTCCCTCGTTCATGCATTCGCATTACAGAGAGCATTGATCCATTTCACGAATTTTATGCAAATAAAAGCAAATCGCACATGTGAACAGATCAAATCATTGGTCTTTCTTACCTCTGGTGCAATTGAGTAACGAAGACATTTTTCTTCTGGTTACCCAAGTCCAATTTTGTACCATCCGTCATTTGTATTATATCACGTAACTACATTAATGTACGTTGGTATATTCCTAGAGAAATCTACACTTGCTTAACTCAATGAATGTACTTCTTGTCAGTTAACAATAGCGCCCTACTCATCAGGTTAGTTTATTTGAATCCTACTACAAGCAATCGGTTGCCATGAAAATTTAAAAAGATAATTTTTAGTGCATTCAAAAGGTAATCGTTTTTGCCATGTTTTTGCTCACAATAAAATTATTGCATCTGTGGATTACAGAGAGCAATTGGACTTCCTTAGAATCGGGACTGCTTCAATTCATCATTACAATGGACCAGTAATTAGATTATCAGATTTCATCATAAGTGAATGCTGGATTGATTTTCTTCACTTTATGAAACATTGGTGATTAGATTCGTTGTCATCATAGACGGGATAAATCATTTTATTTGCATGACATAATGCTTACTCTATGGGCTCAAATAATTTTTTCGACTACAGAAATGTAATCTCCGCAAAAACTGCATCTCTTCATATTAAAATTTTCATTATACATACTTTTGAGTCGACACTGCCCATTATTGCTTGAAAATTATAGGTGAATATGAATATTGATGCATTCAATTACAGACTCAATTATGTTCATATCATGGAGTAAGTATATTAGGTAGAGTGGCAACTCAGCATTTATTAAATCCCCTATGTGTATACACTTTCGATTTTATTAAATGAACTCGAAGGTGATATATATTTGGCAATTGTTAACAAATGTGAGATATGCAAATTTTTGCAGTTTTGAAGAAATTACAGTGGAATTGACTGATCATGATAGCAATGCAGAAGAAATGATATAATTTTACAGATCCTGCGCGTCATGACAGCCTTGGAGAGGTATGTATGTTAGTTGAATTAGCAACTCAATGACCTGCTATTACTTTCATCCTCAACCTCAAGAGTATTTTCTTAAGCGTGATCATATCACAGGCAAACTCCACTGGCAGGGCAAAATCACTAAATCAAAGACAATTATTTCAATTAACTTTGAAACATGTAAATGGGTCCACATCACTATTCAGGTTCAAGAAATGAAACATGAATTCAGTGAATCATAAAATCATGCCGGTGAAAATTGAATTAAAATCATGAATTTTCAGCCAAGAAAGCACAATGAGATGTCGACTTTTTCATGAAGACTTCCATTGTAATACGGATTATGAAATTCCCTTGATAATCAGCTTAATTTCCGCTTAGTTAGAATGCCTGTTAGCAAATATTCATACCTTTTGATCTCCAACTTGTTTCATGCTACTTATATAAGGGCGTCAAGTAATATGTAAATTTGCAAAATTTTGACTGTTTTTAGAACTACTCAAATAATTTTTTGAACCACGAGAACGTTATCTCCGCAAAGAACTGAATCTTTTCATGCAAAAATTTTCACTGTGTACTATTTTTTAGTCGACACTCTACCTACGTTTCCCTACTCTATGATGCTAAATATATGCTAAATACCAACCGTGTTCTATATAGATCCCTGAAAGCAATCCGCTTGTTGCGCTTAAACATTAGATTAGGGATAGTGTCGACTGAAAACAGTATCTGTACAGTGAAAATTTTTATATCAAAAGATTCAGTTCTTTGCGGAGATAACGTTCTCGTGGTCCAAAAAATTATTTGAGTAGTTCTAAAAAAGTCAAAATTTTGCAAATTTACATATCACTTGACGCCCTTATATAAGTAGCATGAAACAAGTTGGAGATCAAAAGTGTGGGAGTTTGAGCTGTTGTGCGTTGCCGTTCCGTTCGCATATTGGAAGTCTGTGTGTGATTATCTAATCGCGACTTTCCCTCTTCCCGTGCTAACTGCATGTGACGTCACTATTGACCATTAGCTGTGAATAAAGCTGAAACTCATATCACATCAAGTATGACATAAGCATGTTCTATTGAGAAGAGAGCACCGTCTTATTGACACGAATTGCTGTTTTTCCTTGCGTCAATACAAGCTCTCACGGCAAAGGCGGGAATGAAGCTAATCGACGCGGTGAAGAAATTCTCGGGCGGCAGAGGAGAAGATGTTGAATTCTGGATGGATAAGTTCCTGCTAACAGCCGAAATCACCATTGAGAATAAGGACGAGAAGACCAATGACCGACTGGCGAAAATCCTACCTATCTTCCTGGAGGGAGCGGCCTACACCACATGGAAGCAGATGCCCCCTGCAAAGCAATCCGACCTTAGCGCAATTAAGGCCGAACTCATGCGAATGTTTGGCCGCTCAAAGCTGCGCGCATGGCAAGACTTGAAAGAAACGAAGCTGATACCGGGAGAGTCAGTAGACCTGGTCGTGGATCAGATCAAGAGCGCTCTTGGCGTCATGATCGGCAACCGAAGCGCAGTACCGGAACAACTCGTCTCGTATCATCTCGTGGACGCACTGCCAAAACAAATTGTACCTCAAGTCAAGGTTCAATGTGGAGAGAAGATGGAGCTGTCCCAGATCATTTCCTGTGCTAAAGCCCTTCTGGCGAACCCATCGGAACTTTTGGACATTGCGGCAGCTGGAACAACCAGCGTCGGAACACGCCAACGTTGGGATCCGCAGAGAACAAACAAACCGCGCTGCAGCGGCTGCAAGCGTATCGGACATCTTCGGGACTGCAACACTATCTGCTACAGCTGTGGAGAAGTTGGGCATCTTCGATCCCATTGCCCCAAGTCTACTGCTTCGGGAAACGGACGTGCGGAGGTGGATGTGCCGGATCATGCTGCCCCCGCATCCGCGCATTAATCCGGACGATGTGGATCGATGGACACAAACTGCGAGTGCTGATTGATACCGGCTGCAGCGTTACTTTGCTAGGTGAGCACAGGGCTAAGGGGAAACGTCGCGAGCAGTCTAGTCTGTGTTTAGAGCTGATGAATAAGGACAAGTTGCATACTTGTGGTGCTGTCATGCTCAGGTCTGTTGTGACGGACGATGACGTTGAGTTAGGCCCGTGAAAGCACATGTTGTTAAACGATTGCCGCTTGATGTCGATGTTGTGCTAGGTTTAGACATTCTATCTCACAAGAGACTCGAACTCAGCTATTGTGAGGGAGAAGTTACGGTTAAGTTCTCCCCAAACATCACCCATGTTACAGCTGCCGTCAGTATCGACGCTGACTGGGCCCCGCAAAGCCTAAGCGTTAGTGATAGCGACTTTACCGCCAGCTTCGTTGAAGGTCGATGGGTAGCTAGCTGGAAGTGGACCGAGGGTGGTAATACCGATAATTTGCATAAAACTCCTATTGACCATGTGAAACCCTGCGATCGGAATGGCTTCGATGCCGAAATGAATTCTTGGGTTAGCGAGGGGATACTAGTAAAGTATGACGCCACTCAGCATGGTGAAATTCAGAGTTTTTTGCCTACCATGGCTGTGCTCCAAGATAAAGGAGATAAAAAAAAGATTCGCCCGGTTTTAGATTATCGAATGCTGAACCAGGTCGTTAAAAGTTTTCCAGTGGGCTCAGTACCTCTATGTTCAGATAGGCTTCGGGAATGGCGGCAACGAGGGTCTAATTGTTCCCTCTTAGACTTACGTAAAGCTTATTTACAAATACACGTGCATGAGTCACTGTGGGTGCATCAGGCCGTTAGATGGAAAAATGAAATATACTTGCTCACCAGGCTGGGGTTCGGTCTCTCCGTCGCTCCTAAGATTATGACAGCAGTAGTAGATAAAGTGATATCACTTGAAAAGGAACTGAAGGAATCTGTCTCCAGCTACGTGGATGACTTATTCATTGACGAAAGTAAAGTAAGCGTCTCTCATGTCAAAAATCACCTGTCAAAGTGGGGATTACTGACCAAGGAACCCGTTAGCTTAGGGAATCCTGCAGGAGTTCGTGTACTGGGCATCCGAGTGAACGATGACTTGTCATGGCAAAGAGATAAAACTATTCCCACCATACCTTCAGGACAGTGTTCTCGGCGTCAAATTAATGGCATCATAGGAGAGCTGTTAGGCCACTTTCCAGTTGCTGGGTGGTTGCGCGTTTATTGTAGTTTCCTCCAACGCTTGACTTCGTTAGCGCAGCTTAAGTGGGATGATAGTGTCACGACGCCAGTTATGGATCTCATTAATCAGATGATGCGGCAGATAGCGACTAATGGTGATCCAGTGAGGGGAAGTTGGCCGGTCCCTGAAAATAGTCCTATTGTTGTTTGGGCTGATGCTAGCAACCTAGCTCTAGGTGTTTTCTTGACAGTTAACGATAAGATAATAGAGGACGCTTCGGGGTTGAGACCACATAACGACACTGGACATATCAATATTAGTGAGTTAGACGCAGCTATCAAAGGGCTTAATATGGCCCTACGCTGGGGTAAGAGAGACATAATTATTAAGACTGATTCATCCACTGTGTATAAATGGTTGACGGCAGTTATCAATAAAACGCACAATGTCAAGACTCGTGCTCTATCAGAAAGACTTATCAAATGTCGACTTGATACTCTAAGAGAGATTATAGAAACCGAAAAAATCAAAGTCGAACCGCACTTAGTGAAATCTGCTGAAAATATTTCGGACAGCCTCACTCGTGTCCCCCAAAAATGGATACAGGTTATGAGAGATCAAGCAGACACAGCAAATGTTCTATCCGCAGCAGTAGCAGAGGGCGCAGATAATCAAAACCGCAACCTCATGGATATTAAAAAGATCCACGAAAGGTGCCACTTTGGTGTAGATCGAACCTTGAATCTAGCCAAACAGAAGCTAGGAAATTTGGTTTCTAGGAGGCTAGTAAAGAAAGTCGTCCGTAGTTGTGACAGGTGTGCTAAGATAGATCCGGCGGTGAACTTTAGTTGGGATAAGGGCGCCTTCAGCACTAGTCCGGTTATATGGCAGAACATAGCAGTTGATATAACTCACTATAATGGGATTCCTTATTTGACTATAATCGACCTTTCATCTCGGTACACTATTTGGAGACGGCTGCGCAATGAGTCTTCATCTGAAGTGTCGATGCAGTTGTCTCAAATTATAGCGGAGTTCGGTCCTCCTAGTTCGGTGTTATCCGATAACGGTACCGTGTTTAGAAGTAGAGATATCTATGAGCTATTCGATAATTGGGAGATTAAACATGTTTTTCTAGTGCTTATCGCCCGCAAGGCAACGCAATTATAGAACGAGTCCACCGTACTGTTAAGAGATGTGCCAAGCGAGCGAACCGAGATATCGAAGAAGCAACGTTCTGGGTAAATAATAGTAGAGACGGTGAGCGGCAAAGCCCCTACGAGTTAATGTTTGCAGCCACCTCTAAGAAGCCAGGAGTGACTACTGAGCGTAAACACATCCAGCGGGTAGGCCCTGAGCAGGTTGATTCGGAAGAAAGTTCAAAGTATGAGGATTTAGATAGAAATCCCTTCAGTATTGGCGACAGAGTTTACCTGAAGAGTGTTTCGGGGAGGTGCGATAGTACTTGGTCGGGTCCCCATCGGATAACTAGCATCGGTTCTAGCGTAAGTGTTATTCTGAATGAAGATGGCGTTGCACGCCACGTTTCACACCTAAGGCTAGTCCCTGGTGAGGAGTGTACGTTAGATACGTTTCCTACATACTCAAACAGTGATGAAAGCGGTTTAAGCGGTGAAGATGATGAGGATAATGAGGCCAGTATTTTACGTCGTAGCATTCGCGAGAGGAAGCCGCCGGATAGATTCGGTGACTTAGTGATGTGGTATGCGTGTGAGGTCTGTCGACCTGGGGGGCGTGTGGGAGTTTGAGCTGTTGTGCGTTGCCGTTCCGTTCGCATATTGGAAGTCTGTGTGTGATTATCTAATCGCGACTTTCCCTCTTCCCGTGCTAACTGCATGTGACGTCACTATTGACCATTAGCTGTGAATAAAGCTGAAACTCATATCACATCAAGTATGACATAAGCATGTTCTATTGAGAAGAGAGCACCGTCTTATTGACACGAATTGCTGTTTTTCCTTGCGTCAATACAAAAAGGTATGAATATTTGCTAACAAGCATTCTAACTAAGCGGAAATTAAGCTGATTATCAAGGGAATTTCATAATCTGTATTACAATGGAAGTCTTCATGAAAAAGTCGACATCTCATTGTGCTTTCTTGGCTGAAAATTCATGATTTTAATTCAATTTTCACCGGCATGATTTTATGATTCACTGAATTCATGTTTCATTTCTTGAACCTGAATAGTGATGTGGACCCATTTACATGTTTCAAAGTTAATTGAAATAATTGTCTTTGATTTAGTGATTTTGCCCTGCCAGTGGAGTTTGCCTGTGATATGATCACGCTTAAGAAAATACTCTTGAGGTTGAGGATGAAAGTAATAGCAGGTCATCGAGTTGCTAATTCAACGAACATACATACCTCTCCAAGGCTGTCATGACGCGCAGGATCTGTAAAATTATATCATTTCTTCTGCATTGCTATCATGATCAGTCAATTCCACTGAAATTTCTTCAAAACTGCAAAAATTTGCATATCTCACATTTGTTAACAATTGCCAAATATATATCACCTTTGAGTTCATTTAATAAAATCGAAAGTGTATACCAAAGATATTTGGTGTATACACATAGGGGATTTAATAAATGCTGAGTTGCCACTCTACCTAATATTCTTACTTTATGGCTTAAACCATGTTCCATTGAGTTATGTTCAGTATTACATGCAAAGATGTTTAACAATGCTTGTTCATATGGATTACTTGTATCTCAAAAGGACCTGAAGGTGCGATGCTTTTCCATCAAGAAAAGATGGTGACCCCATCTCACGTACTCAGTCAATTAGAGTGGCTTCCTCATTACAAATTAATCGATCAATTAATTACAGTTAGTCGTTGACAGCAATCAATTGATTGAAAATATTTTGTCACACCAATAAATTAATTACAACTTTTCGATGGCTCTTAGTCGAAAACATGCCTTTCACGACAATGTCTTTCACGACAAATCGCGTCGGGTCGATATTTACATGTATGTATTTTTAAGACAATAAATGTCGCAATTACAAAGGATCATAGAGTGGAGCGAATCGCTTTGACCTAATTCAGTAGACATGTAGAGCATTCTACTATGACTACTATTTTCAGTCAAATTGCGATCAACAAGATGATTTCAGCTCTGCATCATGACCTTCAGTGCATAGGGCAGTGGCGTCCAAAGTCCATTGTCTTTGGTTGCGTTCGCTTGTCGATCAAATTTGGACTTATCTGGAGATTTGTGGATTCGATCCATCGAAATCCCATGATTATTTGGGCGCTATTCTGAATTCATGCTCGGTAGCTGCTGTACAATTTTGCATACTTTATGTTCCAATTACTCACATCACAAGCACATCATCAAAATTGCGAATCGCTCCTTAGCTCGAGAAGATGTGAGAACTGCTACTGCAATTCAATATGCAGATGATGTGAATGACCATGACTATATTATAGAAAATGTTCAAGCAAGCTTCAGCACCAATTCTTCAGTTCAACACCAGTTCGCTTGTTGGAACCCATTGGTTACCATAGAGCATTGTTTGCCAACTTGTTTGACGTCTAGGCCTTCAAAAATTTTTCCAAACTAATGCCCTCGGTATAATAATCGTCTTTAAAACATTCCTTTTCTGTACAATAATAACTTGCAACTACTCGAGTAAAGAGCTGATTTCTCACACTACATAAAACAAATGCATTACATGAAACTCCTGCTTCCATTTATTCGTCTGACATTAAAATCGTCTCTACAATTCTCTATTCTCCCTATCCAAAAGAAGATCAACCCAAAATGTCTTTCAGTCAAGCTTCTAGAGAAGGCTATACCGTGACTTCAAGTCTTCTTATATTCTCTTATATCTCTTCTTTGTATTAGAAGACTTCACGGTCTTCTAATACAATGACCAGTTTGGCATTCAACCTGGACTCCAAAGATAACAATAGAGAAAATTCCTCAATATAAAAAGACTTTTGATGTCGTAGTGGATTAGTTTTATTGTTTTCATATTCTGGCAAGTCTCTTATTCAACAAACTGATATTAAATATCATCTATTGACAATATTTAAAGCTGTCTCACAAAACTGACTGGTGGATTTCCGCAAGGCTCCAAGTAAGGCTCAAGTAAATTGATTTGAATTATTAGATCGAACACTCTTTGAAACTTAAAAACATGTGATTTTATTGAGGATGTTAACGATTAATTCAATCAAATCTCGCCGAAATCGAAGCTATTTATTTGATGGGGCTGCGCTTAAAATTTGAGTCTACCTGTTCGAGTTCAAGTCATTCAAAACCTCGTGTGTTATAGTTACACATTTCGTCAGATCGGCAAAAATTTATGATGACTGATGAATTAAGAGCAGTGCCCAAATGATAATCTTAACTGTTTCATATTTCAAGGATGTGAAAATATGGGATGGTTTCGTGAATTATTTCATAATATTTGCCTCTAAAGCTTTTCAGTAAAGAAACAATTTCCGCATACTCTATTCATAAGTTAATTTTCATTCTGTTAATATGATGTATGTTGATGTTATGGATCGGGTGAAATGAAAATAATGCAAAAATAAAAATGAATGAACCTTGTTTATACTCGGAAGCACATTAGGCACGGAGCCCTTCTTCCATGAGGCTGAGTTGCTATTTCTCCCACTCTCACGCCTTTTGTGATGAGTGTTTATCAAGAATGCAGAGTGTACCTATTTTAAAAGTCTTGGGTTTGACCCGACCAAGGTTTGAACCAATACATCCGTGGACGCAGAGCGAACACTCTACCACAAGGTCACAGCACCAGCATAGGTCGACATCAGAGAAGAAGATGATGAATAGATCATGAATTCTTATTCCTGATTGTAAGGGTTTAAAAACTGAATCTCTTAGCCTTACTTTTGACATGAAAAATCAATTTGAAAACTTTTACTTTATTTCGTTCGGTTTAACATCGATGAAAAACCGATTGCACATGAAATCGTGAACTCTGTATTTAGAAGACATTGGGCAAATTCGTTCCTTCTGTCTTCGTCCTTGGCGCTTAAAGATATGACTCAAGTATTCACTAAATGCAACTTTTCAGTCACGTCTCAGTTTTATCAACTAAGTTTGATGCAATCAAATTTAGAACTTTACAACCGGGTGTAGTTTCTCCAATGTCGACGAGTAACCGTGTGTCAAGAAGTACTTGTCCATCGATTGTACTCAATGCAGTCTCTCCTGGCCCTACTTTGCCTTCATTCCACTTTTGCTTCACCTCCTTGATGGATGTAGTGGGAGACATGGGGAACATCACAGTTCGCTCTCTGTTTTGTGCCAAGATTACGACGATCCAAGTGCCTGAAAAGTGCAGAAGTAGTGCAAGTATTTCATCAGCTTTTGGTGCATGCAAGCAAAGGCAGTAATACAAGATTGGAAAACTTTCAAAATTAGATTAGACGTGAGTTGGTTTGAGGTTCGATTGATAGTGATCGATCGGCAATCACATTTCGATAATGCTCTACAGTCGAAGCTCGTTAATTCGGACACGGATAATTAAGACTTGTAGAATTAAGATCATACGGCCGTGGCATTTTTTGTATATTTGGCACATATAAGTTGCTGTTTAATCAAGACTTACGATAATTAAGACATTGAAAGCCTGTTATTTATGGTCTTAATTCCCGAGCTTTGACTGTAAATTGTTCTTTTGGTTACGTTGATAAAAATGATTGGCGAGATTCATTGGGTTAATCTGGTCTTAAACATATTCAGTCATCTTAATTATATGATAGGGAGAGAGAAACTATGATTTCAGAAAATTTGAAATTATCAATCAATTTAGCTTCCGTTATTACTATGAAGAAAATCGATGCACGCGAAAGCGACAACATTGAATCACATTAAGCTAAATCCAATATGATCTTACTTGATTCTTCAGCCATTTTCTACTGATCAAGAGTTGTAGGACGTTCTGAAAAGGTGGAATGGCACGAAAGTTCAAAATGATATGGTGCTGCCGGTATTAGTTTTATAACAGATTCATTGATGGTGTTCCAGTTGTATTCTTAATCTCGAATATTATAACTTAGCTTGTTATCAATTTTATCAATGCACATCCGTCAACATTTCTCAAGGCACCGTATTGATAAATCCATAACATCACAAAATCATAACAAATTTTACAATCTATTGTTATAGCGCAATAATTATGGTAATGTGATTGTCACTGTTAGCTGCACTCACAACCAACATGAACTTGGTGCAGCAAAAAGGCTGTGAGAATAGCTGCTCATTCTGCATTAGTACTTGCGGTGTTCTTGATAGGCATTAACAGAATGGCACTGTAGAGTGAGGTGAATCGGACAACATTTCGTAGATTTTTCAAATTGCTTCATTTGCGTCACTTACTGTGAGTGAGCAACCTGACTAGTAAAATGAAATATTCTTTTAATACGGCCATTATGATATGTGTGTATGACAAATTATGTGTGAAATCAATCCTTTACAGTTTCTTTATCCATTTAATAGAGACAATTTTGGTTATGAAAACGTTCTTCATTTCTAAGTCATATTGCACGACATTCCAAAATTTATGATATAAGTCATGATAGAGAGCTATTCAATAGCTGTTAATTTATTCGTTTTGAGTTGACGGCATCGGTGCATGCCAGGGAAATTTTTAAATCATTTCTGGTGGGTAGCCATCTACTCGAGACGGCACTTTGGGAGTATGCGCTCAAGACAGCATCTTTCTAAGAGCACTGTCGCTTACATTGATGTTCACTTTGATTACCTTTGTCCCAAGCATCCCGGGGTACGTCTCAAAGAGCACTTAAAGGTTTCGGTTTTTGAAAGTCTATGAGGCTTTGTGATGAGTAATTAAATAAAGATGAAATTAACATTTTGTAGCAAGAGTGTGCGTCTATGAGCCTTCTCTTATATTCCTGTTTATCTAGCAGGCATGTCATTTTTTCATGTTATTAATTACGGCATACTTTTGGCTGCATGTAAACTGGCAAACTTGGGTACTTATGCGACCGTATTCTTAAATCTAATGTCTTTATTGTGCTGCATATCCTCTTGCAGTAATTTGATAATTTGTTTAAAGAAAATTTTTTCAATAAAAAATGAGTTCAAATATTCTAATGCGTTCAAGTAAATTGGTCTGCGGCATAGAAGATCACCAGTCGACCATCCTTGAAACGCTTCGACTACTCAGAAACAGTTAATTAAGATGTTGGGTGTTCTATTCCTGCTTCGAGTAATTGCTTGTAAATTTCGGTTGCTGTTTGACCACGCTTGAATTTAGTGAAGAAGTAGGCCGAAGCTCAAAGATTTTCACTAGACAATGTCATTGTGAAAGTGAATCCAAACAGACAAAGCACTTTGAAATTCATAAGTTGCACGCCTAATAATTGCCTACAAATAAGTTTGCGATGCTATAGAATTCAAAATTTTAGAACCGCACCAATAGCAATAGGGGATAGCCGACAGATTAGAAATTCGGCATAGAGATAAACGATCTCTGGCGTCTTTTCTGTGCTTAAATAAAAGTAATGAATAAAAGCAAGCCACTTTCATACAAAACATAGTTAATTCCATATTCCGTGCTCAGGCTGCTTATTGTGAATGAATTTTCGTGTCTGCACACTTTATTTTAGCTTTCAGTCACTTATGCTTGAAATGTTGCACCAGCCCGGGAACTTATTAGTCACATAGTATGTATATGTTGTTGCACCTTTTTCATAATCCTAAGTCTACATTTTTGTATCCTCCAAAATGTAGTTCTTCATCAAATTTGACATGAAAACAACCTGTCAACATATCTGAAAGCAGGGGCGTAGCCAGAAAATCAGTTTGGGGGGGGGACAAAGTTCTGATGAATAGCAATTCTTAAAACTGGTATTAAAATACATTATACAGTACCTACTTCCTATGATTTTAATTGACGTTTAAGGAATATACATTTTAACACTTTGCATAACTACATGCAAGCGTATTAGAATATGAAGCTTATCTGAAATACCTGTTAGATAATAAACAATTTTCATTTCATGATTTAGCTTCTCATTTACATGTTACATCCAAAATTATTAGATGAATGTTTCTATACCCTGGTTTGTACATGAATAAATAATCAAAAACCCGAATCTTGTTCAAGGAATTGTATGATGTCAACTGAAAAATTGAGATGTCTCTTTCGATAAACATCAAGTCAACCAATATGCATAATCGCTCTCAATATTTCAACGTATTTTTTGCGATAAAAATTCGATTATAGCTCTTCCATATTTTTACAAAATAGTTTTTTATTATTTTCCGATTGGCCTCTGCTGCAGGTATAATTGAATAACTAAGGAACATTACAAAAATGTGCGCCTGCACGCTTATGGAGGTAAATTATATTATAAAACATTCAGTTCTTTGTAACGTCCCATTGCTAAATTTGATGGAAAAAAGACGCATATTCGATTTAGACTGTAAACTTTACTAAACTCAAAGACAGTTGATTACTTATTGTCCTTGGGTAAATATAAATATTAGTCTATATACACTGTAACCGACAAGCGTACAACCGAAAATACACCCGAGCTATTTAAGTGATGATTTGAAATATTGATAATACGTATGCAGAATCTATACACTGCTTCAGACAAACTTTTGGTAAATCATGTCATTTGACTTGTTCCACATGTTTCTTCGATGACAAATCTGGATGTAATTGCATTAACAAAGATGAGGAAAGTCGCACCTCTAAGTCAGTTGGCAGTACTTCAAATAAAATGCATGTCGATGTGCAACGAGAATTGTTAAGAATATATTTTAAAATTCAGATTAAAAATGTACTTTTCAACACTACTTAAACGTTTGGGGGGCCATGGCCCTGGTGGCCCCATGGCCCTGGTCATGAAATTTCCTTGGTAATCAACTAATTTTCCTTTTTAGTTAGGATGAAGTTAGTTCTTGAGTTAGTTTTAGGATTCTTACAAGAATTTGATATAGCAGACTTTATATTAGATACTTAACTATTGAAATCTCTGTCATCGCACAGATAGGGTGTAAACAAATGAATAGTTTGTGAAGATCTGGATTTTTAAAATGATCAAATACTAGTATTCTTTTAACTTTAGAAGCATAGTCTCCGTAAAAAGCTGATTCTTTTGGTACAAAACTCTTGACTGAATGTTGATATTTTTTGAGTTGTCAGTCTACCTACAATGTCCCCATACTCTATGCTTCCTCCTTTTCTGATATAGGTCGGCTTGAGATTACCAATCTGAAGCATAAACCAACGTATTTAGTGTTTTGAACAAGTTTTGACCTTAGAGTAGGGACATTGTTGGCAGAATATCAGCTAAAAAATGTCAGCATTCCGTAAAAAAGTTTATACCAAAAGATTCAACTTTTTACGGAGACTATGTTTCTGAGGTATAAAAGAAATTAATTTTAAAAATATGAATTTTCGCAAATTATTTGGATTTTTTAAATTGCGGTGTTATAGATATTGCATATCACATTGGCGATGCAATTAATGCTGAGTTGTTGGGCGGAAAAGACTTCAACATCGTTTGACAAACATTTTGTATAATTTTAGAATTGATATTGTTGAGAATTCTTCGTTCCTTCAATATATGATTAAATTTATTGTAGATCTCTACATTTTTATCCATGGATTAGTAGGGCGTATGTCATTTCATGTGATAAAGTCCAAACTTTATAGAGACACGCATTAGCATAGCCTATTACCGGTAAGTGAAATTTATTGTTAGGTTGCTTTCAATAATTTTCTTGTGAGAAAATGACCACGGTATGACACAGTCGTCAAACTGAAATGCTCTGTGGCAGCCAAAATAAACTGAAGCAACAGCTAATGCATTGTAGTTGACTGCGCCTATGAAATGAAATCAAACAATTTACTTACGAAAGCAGTGGTATATATAGTGTTCCACTATTGAATTTCTTCAATTTTTATTCATACGGAGAAGAATTGAAAATATAGTCAAAAAGCCGGATTTCATTGATACCGCTCCTCCAGGCTAATTGATTCGGAAATAATCATTAAGCACAATACAGGAAAAATATGTGAAGGGACATCGTATGCGTCATAATATCTCAGTAATGGGTGGAGGCGTACAATAGGATTCAAATTTGCTCACCGGTATAAAGTAGAAGCGGAAATTCATAAAAGATGCTTAAAACCTGATATCTCCCACACAAATACACTCAACACACGCTCACTCCTCATTCAGTGCAGAATCTATTTCAAAAAGTTCACAATTCTTATATATTTGTATTTAAAGTGTGCAATAGACTTTTATGCAAAAAAACTGCAGTATAATGCGTGCACAACGTTAGCGGTCAAGGATAAAGTCAAAAAAACATGCAATAACATTCGCCCACGTCACAAACGCGACGGCTAGTCCACACAATTTCGAGGAAAAAGGAATATAAGAAGATTGGAAAACCCGAAGCCACCTAAAAATTGCTGCTGTATTTGATTGTTGCCGCATACAGTGTGTGTAGCACAGATTTGTGATGCTCTCCCTATGCTGATATTTATATACTGGTATTTTCATCATGTCATCAACACTTCCTAATATATTTTTACATTTTAGTGGGCAACAAAAATGTTTGCTGAGCAAATGCAGCGCATTGATCAATACAAAAACAATTGACAAATTGTACATCTAATCATATATTTGGAAATATTAGCAGCTTTTCATTTATTGCCAAGCTGCTTGTAAATAAATTCTCTGTATGATCAAAATGTCTGGACACACGCATTCAACTGTATGCGTCATTGATCAAATTGCATGGAATTTCGACAAAAATAAGGCAGCAAACAGGAAATGAATGTTTTCGGCTCGAGTTCAAGAGGACCACAATGATTCTGAAGTGTGCAGCACTATATCATTGGTTTGGGATTTTTCTACAAATCGAGCCACAAACATTCCTGCTGCAATTTCCTTTGAGTTCGATGATAAAACCATGTTAGAGCCATGACAAGACATGATAAAACCATGTCTCTGCTCTTTGTGTCATCACGAACTTAGCAAAGACTTTAAGCAAATGGCTTGATGACGATCCCTTGAAGACATGCCATTAGTTTCACGTGCCTTTAGCAAGATGAACAAAGAAGTTATATCACGGAAACCGTCATGAGAGTAGGCCTACAATGTGTAGGTTACACGATCTTTTGACGCTTAAACACTACAGTTTGTTTCCCGTCCTGTCAGTTATGAGGTTGATCTGACTTATGAAGGACCCATTATCATGAATATTGGATCTATTTCTCATTAAAATAAAAAAAGTTGGACACTGGTTAGTGCCAAAACGACATGATCTCATGTCCCTGTAAATTTATCCAATCCTTGACATCATTTATTCTGACATCTGTTTATAATTTATGAGTAAATTTATTACACGTTGTTAGTCAATTTTTGAAAAAGAATATCGAATTGAAAAAATTGACATTCAGTGTTCGAATTTTTATTCTATCGTACATCAGTTTATTAACAAGCATAGGGAGCAAGTAGTAATTATTTGCAAGTTTGATTATTTTAGTAATCAGGCGGAATACTGCATGTGGCTGGTTTAGATGTCGAAATGCACTAAAGAATTCATTTCTGTTGCGATTATCAAGTAGATCTGCATCTATACATTTATTTCTTTTATTATGATCACTAATTAAGCTTGACTTTATTTATAGAGCCAGAATTGTGTGTAAACAAGAATACTATTTTATAGTTTAATTTTATTTGCGAAAACTAAAATATTACTTCTACAACGTGATTGTAATTTTGAAAACAACCATCTGATTTTCTGATTTGTATTCTGCTATTGTAATTGCAAAAACTTTGTTGGTGTGATTGCAAGTGCGACATTAAGAACTTAATTTTTGCAGTGCGATCGTAATTTTGAAAATGTAGAATGTAGAATTGTATTTCTAGCATGACAGTGTTCGTGATGAATGCCGTGACAATGGATTGTGTTATGTGAGCGATTAATTGAGTTCGAAAGCACACTCATAAAATGACAAATTGTGCCTTCGCTCATAATCCCGTGAATAACACCAGAAAGGCTACAACTCTATAATTATAAAAAAAGGAAAAAGTATATCAATGATAGTATCATCGTAATATGCATGTACATGTAGTGTATTACATAGAAACAAGGTAATACGTATAGCAGTTCTATCTGAACCGCAATATACTGCAAGGATGCTGGGTGGTCAAGCCCAGATAATATTGACGGATGCTAATGTGGAATATATAATTGAATGGAAAGTTAACGGATAGAGAATACCAGACTTGTGTTGTAATTGTAATCAATTACATTTTCTGATGAGTAATTTGTATTTGTAATGAATTACATTTTTAGCCATGTAGCTGAGAGGCAATTGTAACTGTTTCGCAGTCAGCACTGCTTAATATTCAGTCAACATGCAGCATAAATTATTTTATTCTCCTCGTCGATAATGCGCTACGATAGCTGCTCATAATACGACATTGTAATATTATACTTTTATGTGTACCAGGGGTGTAACTACCCGCAACATCTTAAAAAATCTTAGACGAAGATTACAGTCAAAATCTAAATCAAGAACCGGCAGTTATCTTAAGTAATCATAATTGAAGAAAAACACAGTAATTAGTAATTGTAGTCAATTACATTTCATAAGTAATTGACAAGTCTGGAGAATATTAACCCTTATAATGTATTTTGCCAGCTTGATTTTGAGCTCCGCAAAAATGTAGGCGTCTGATTTTGATGTTTTTTTTATTCAATCGCTCCCAAGATTTCTACTCAATACAATTGGCGCATGCTCGTTACAATACTGTCAGTCTTTAGCAAATTGGTCATCTTGTTGCCATAAATGGCAGTTTAAAATTTGAATTCCACATCTAAAAAAAGAACGATTGAGTTTCTGTTGGAAATTGATTGTGTGATGGCTTTGATTTGTATTTTGATCAATAATTACATGAAAATTTCTTAAGACATTGTTGGAAGCATGCTTGATTGCATTGAGATATCATGGCGTCGCTGAATACAACTGGAGGTTTTTGAAGATGCATGTGAATTGTAACTATCCTACATTTAGCAGAAAAAACGGTTACTTCGCAATGCATTTTGCGTATCTATGCCCATTGTTATCATTCATCAATGTATTTATACGATTTCAATGCTGAGGTATAATATTATAGAGGTCAAATATGCTTGACAGCGTGTATGATTCGTGACAATAGCATTCCTGGCCTATGCGAACGTGTTTTACGCTATTGCTTGAAATAATTCATTCCTGCTGTGTGAGGGAACTCCCATAGAACTTTGTTGTTGCATAGGACTGAAAAACCGCGTCACAGGGCAACTCTAGCTACACATGATCAGATGTACGAGCATCCGCGCATTGCAATTATCTCAAACGTTCAAAGAGTGAATAGAAACATTACTTTTACCTCATCAAGCAAATGTCAATGAGAAGTCATGCTGCAGAAAAATATCGCGCGATTCCAGGTCACTTAAGAATCACGCGATTGATTCCGCCGCACGATTAATCGAGTCGATTTCAAGTTTCATCTTCAAGTTAAACGGTCCTCAGATGGACTTTGATATTTGTTTGAATAAGCAGTTGTCTTAATAAACCTATGACAACATTTTCCATTTTTGGACAGCAATAAAGCATGCTTGTTATCAGTGTGATGAATTAATATCTTCACAACTTCAACTTAGGATGTGAGCATCAGACTGACATATCAAACTTTTCTGCTGAAAATGATTGCTTTAATTTCCATGGGCATGTGAGATTCCATGGCTCGATAATTGATAAATCCCGTGGGATGGGATTGAGAATCTTATCCCATGAACATCCGTGCGGTTTTCTAAAGTGAATAAGCATACTTCCGGATGAATCACAGATTGTGTATTACAGAAGATGAAGATATTCTGAGCTTTTGAATGATGCATTACCTGGTGATGTGCGATATAAATGGAAAAAAGAGAGTCGACTAAGTATGACTTGATTTAGACGACCGGTGTGCGTTCTTGAATAATAATGTACTAACATCATTCAAGTGAGTTCTTAATAAGCTGTCTGATGATTAAACAAACACAAAGGAAATCCATTAATGGAAAGTTCACTCAGGTCAGCTGTGTCGGTGAGAATAGGTATAAAAATGAATGAATGCGAGTGAATAGAAATGTGCACTTAATTCACAAGGTCATGGTGTTTGGTTTAGCAAAAATCAGACATTTGGTTGTTGAAAGAATCGGAGACTTATCATCTCTCATGTGAAATTCGTAATTGATTAGTCATCCATCCTCAATAGGCAAATGTGTATGCCGTCATTCAGTTAAATTTTGCCATTGATAAACTCGTTTTCTTTGTTGTGGAGTTGACGCACTTCGCCTATTTTGTCTGTCGTGGAAATAATCAGCTGGGGGCCATTCAACAATAAAGGGCATGTATAATATGGGCGTACACCGTGGCTGGGTGACGATTGTCGCTGAGTGATGTGGCATCAAATACAAGCAAGGGTTGATAAAAATGCTGATCCTCTATAGGGTTTCAGGAACCATGTTTTTTTAAAATGCTTTAGAACAAAAAGCTGCTTTCTTAAATTTTGTTGGTTTTGCCAATTTTGATTTTTGTTTTAACACTTTACATCCTTCTTTTTTGAACAACCTACTGAATGAATAAGATAGACTGTTTTGAAGTGTGAAATAAAATACCTGTAATGTCGATAATATGACATGTCGCATGTTAAGTCATACTACTTGTGCTTGCCAGTATCGACTATATTCCTTAGTAGTGCTCTAAGCTTATGGACATACTTATAGATAACTACAACGCTAAGTTAGCAATTTTGTCATCATTAATTAAAGATGACTTACAGATAGCATATAGGGTAGAGGAAAGGAAAGTGGAAAACATAAATGCACGTCGAAGAAGCTCTGGTAGCCATTATGAGCTTCTTGCATTAGGCATATGAAAATGAAATAAGAAATAACAAGCATTCGCATCCCTCCCTATATAGAAGGTCATGGATAGACATCAGAGTTATTGATAAACTTGTATTGATCTGCTGTAAGTATGACTATGATAAATAGGCATATATCTACAACTATTTATCATGCTCATCAGTAGGTCTCCTTGAGATATAAATTAGGCCTCACAAGCATGTCTTACGTAAATCACATTTTAAAACATTTTTAGCATATTTAAAAACAGGGTCATACAAGGTGCATCCATAAAACATCCGTCTAAAAGACATCCGGATATCACGATTTAACAAAGAAGATCAAACACAATTCATCAACGCTTCGGACAACCAGCTGCATCCCTTGTCAAGTGAAAGTAACAGATTTCCTCGGATTACCCATAAGCGCAACCGCTTCTCTTTTTGAATTTTTGTTAAAAACCGTTTCTCGTCCGAATTCTCTTTTTGAAGTTTGGGTCTCATGCCATAACTTATTTTCTTCTCTCACATTTGTCCATGAAGACAACAGAGAATTGGGATCGCTTCCCTGTTTCTCCGTTTCTTATTTGTTTTCGTTTCCTGAAGGGTTGCACTTTGATCAGCTGCGAATTGATTGAGTGATGTCCACACCTATTATGACATCCAAGGCAACTTTGCTTTCATGTCAATTAAATAATTGATGTTGTAGCATTGTGCATTTCATTGTAGACATGAAAAGTATGGAAATTGTCTGCGGAATTGTTTTCAAAGGGCATTTCACGATATCTATGCAAAAAATACATTGTTATCGTAAAAGGTCCCAGCTCAGTGTAGGTAACAAACACGACGATGGTATTCCAAATTTCATGAACTAAATATTACCTGTCGAAGAAGTTAATAGCACGAGAATATGTTCGTGGATTCTGCAAGTCTTCAAAAATTTGTATCACAAGCATTTTTGGATGCACTGCATTCATCAACCGCCTCAATTATCCTTAATTACAGTAATTCACTTACGGTAATTAAGCTAGTTACCGCACGTTAATGTCAGTAATGTCAGCACCGATAAATATCATAGTCATCAAATGCCGATGTCCGCAAAATATTGATGCTGTTGACTGATTATTCAAACCATTAATGACAGAAAATTGTTGGAAGCCAATGTCTTTTCAAAAAAAAACGCAATCTCTGTGTGTGTTCTACAAGTGCATAGGCATCTTAAGATATTGGAAATGGCACCAAAGGAATTGCGTCGTTCATTTGATCACTTTTTTGGCTGTTCTGTTCACATCATTAACCCAAAAAACCTCGGGTCGGTCGAAATGTTTCAAAAGTGGATCATTGGTCATGAACTTTGATTTCCAGTTTGTTTGGTGAATTAATTTGCCATTGATCAACTAAGTCAATAAAAAAGCGTTATCAAAGAGTGATGGATGTATCTTATGTTTGAAAAATTCCGTTAATAGTTGAAATTAAGTTGAAATGCATAAATATCGGCAATTTAATGAATGTAGATTACCGTTCATAAATCAGAAATGTCTGCTATTGTCCGGAGTAAACCTAAACCAATTTGAGAAATATCAGTTCTATGTGACTGTTGAAACGAATTTTCAAACTTTTTGACACTGAGATGGCTAGAGAACATGACGTCATCATGCAAACGGGCCCTCTACTACCCCATGAGAAGGAGTAGAAAATATAGACCACCATGACGATTCACTTAATGCTCTACGGAAGTTATAGAAGAAGATGCTTCAAAATAATAGTCCCATTTCATTGTATTGTATCTATCTGCATAATAGCCCCTAGTGTTTGAAGTGTGGTAAATTACCGGTAAGATTGAAATAAATTACCGGTAAATTACCGATTTTTCCATCAGAGGACCATGTTTCTTAACTTGAGACGGTCTGTGCAAGGTCTGTTTAGCAACGAAAATTGAAATATCATTTTCACAAAGAATTGCTTCGGAAAACCATGGAAATTTCATTTTAGGTCTGTTGAAAAATGTTTGTTTCAACATAACTTTTTCATTCCTTGACAGATGTAGACGATAAACTTCAGTGTATTGATCGATCGCTGGGTCTAGGTAGCGACACGGAAAAATTGGCAGATTCAATGTTGTTCATGGAAATAGTAAATTAAGGCAAAAATGAACAAAATTCATTTCTTGAAACACTGTTGCCTCATTGTATCTAAATTTGCTATGTAGATTGCATAATCCTCCTTGCATTGACAAGTAGTTTGGATTTATAGAAAGTTGTAAATATTTGCAACGCATAGTTCACAAAATATTATAAATTTCGCATGCAAAACATAGATTTGCGAAATTTTCAAACGCAATTTCATGCCATGCTAATTTCATTCGAAATTTTAGGCAAAATATTTGATTAGTAAATCGAGTTTGATTAGATGCTAAATTATCACAGCATCGGTAAATTAGATATCGAATGCCTTTAGAGTTTTTCATATACAAACAACCCAGTTGGATAGTATCACTTGTCATTGCTCATTTAGGCTGCTATTCTGTAGTATCCCTACTTCTTTCATTCAGTATCTCACCATTCAAATCTTGAATTTAATTATAGGCAATCAGGATCAGAACAAGTGGCTGAATTAGGCTGCGATGGAGCGTTGCCGAGAATCATTTTTTGCCGTCAAACTTTTGATTATCAGGTCTATTTGGATGAAAGATTAACAAACTTCTAAATAATGTCAATTTTTCCTTTCTTAATCGCAATTTATATGAAAAACAATCAGACGTCAAGCAAAATTCAAACCTTCACCAGAATCAGATTAAGCCATAATTGCATTTGGTTAAATTTAGAGCATATTGGTGTTCTATATTTGAAGTTATTAGGACGTGAATATAAATTACCGGTAAATTGCCGGTAAATTGCCAGAAAATTATCGGTAAGGTAACTTAAAATAAATTACCGGCAATTTTTAAACACTAATAGCCCCAGAGCTTTGAAAAAAGTTTGTAAATATATGTAGAGATAACGAATTCAACACATATGTTATACAAGTTTTTGCTTTTTTTCATTCTGTGGCACGGCACACTTTTTGTTAAAAAATATTTATATAAAGATAAATTATTTTTAAATTATTTAAAAGATTATTTGTAATATTTATAAAAAAATTGATATAAATATTTATTAAACAATCAAAAGTGCTGTGTGACCTCTTCAATAAACTCAGCAAACATAATACTGATGCTCCAACTGATACTGTGCCTGTCAGTCAAAGACCTGTCGCTATTGCATTAGTAACCCTATGTAGCAATTAAGGGTTCTTGGAAGTGGAGGCGCGCTAACCTTATCCTTCACTTTGCCCAAAGAAAAACAATCACAAACTGTTAAGGTGATCTCAGTGGTGATTTATGTATGATGCCAAATTTGCAGGCCATTACAACCGGTCCACCGCTGAGGTCAGGGAGGTAACTCCCGTTATTGAAAAATACCGAAATTCACAATTCCAAGTTTGATGGCGTACCATCTTATTGAAGGATGAAATCCTCTGAATCGGCCTAAAGCTAAGGGAGAAGTCATAGTTTTGTAGCATGTGCAGATACGCGACATCTTCCTCGAAGAAATAAAGTCAATACACCTTTTGAAAAGAGACCGAGCAGAACATGTTGATTGAGAGAATCTTTTTGAAACTCCACTACGGGGATCGCAATTATCAACAGAAAAAAACTCGGAAAATCGGGAAAACTAGGGCTTGAATGTGCACATTTTGAATATTTGCATAAGACTCTTTTCGTAAAAAACAGAAAATTGAGATACCTCAGAAAAATGCACTAACTCAGCTCAATATTTACATCATTGTTATGAATTTCACGTTATAATATCTTAAATGCGCAGTTTGTGACAGGCAAAAATGTTCTGTCAACACACATTTCTGCAAATGTGCGCCATGCAATAAAATTAGTAACCACTTGATAAATTTGTGACATAAACGTAAACCATTCGCAAGCCCAAAGCGTCAGAAGTTACGCACAGCAGCACAGCAGAAAAATGAAATTTTACTTTATAAGTCTATTGTAAATATAAAGTAAAAGATATTATTATACAATTAAAAACAGCACAATTGTTAAGATATGCACCATGGCTTCCGTCATCGTATCATACGTAGGCCTATGGTTCACGTTTACATTTCAAATTGAACAATTATGAATTTGCCCTGTCGTCTGATCACTATCGTGAAGAACCACAGAATATTTTGCGGCGTGATGTCTGAAATTTGGTAAAAAAATTGGTGAAATTCTCTGAGTATTTTGATGCTTATTTCGAGGATCTGCGTTAATTCAATAGTTAGATATGAGCTTGGTACCTTGAACTCGGATGATTCTTTTTGAAACACCTTGGCTTTAACTTGATGACTACAGAGCAAAATACATGGAAAATGTTCCCGAGTTCTTTTATCTTTAATAAGATCAGAAAACAAAGGATTTCTGAAAAAAATTCCAGAAATAGGTTTACACAAAAGCTATAAACATACCTGATGCGCGATCGTATTCTATGCACCTAAACCGGTGTCAATTCTTTAGGAAAGGAAAAAACACAGCAATCTTCAGTCTTAACTCTCATTGCAATTGGTCATAGACCACTAATTACGTGTTTCCGATGAGCGACTCATCAGATTCTCGTGATACGTCAATGGTACCACGCGCGGCTGATGTCGACGTCTTTGCCATTAATTTATTTTACCGAGACAAGTTAGTGATTCCATTGTAATGGTATGTGAAGGCAGATAGATAATGGATTCAGCTAAACGTACATGCGTAGGTGTGATGCAAAGTCTTTACCGTTATGATTCAACTCATTGACAAGTTTGTCAGCTGGAAGAGTGCACATGTAAAGACTTGGGTATAAGAGAGAACAGAACTTTCTTCGAGATCATGGCAGTGACGGGCGCGATTCGATTTTCGCACGATTCCGAATCGTACGACTCAGCGCACGATTAAGCGAAAATCGCGCGATTCTGAATAATTTGAGCTTCAATAACTAAAATTTTACAGCTAACCTAGCTTGCATTATTTTTCATTTCTAGACCATTTTTCATTAAAAGTAAGATAATTTCCCTTAAAATTGAGAACATGTGACACTAATACTCTATTTAGACTGAAGTTATAGCTACCGTATTAATTCAGACGATACATATTTGTAAATGCTTGGGAAATCAGCATAATAAATCAGAGCACAAAAAAATCGCAGACAAGGCATGAAAAGTCTTCATGATCTTCTACTGAGATTCTACTGCAAATCTGCCACTGTGAAGTATATTATTAACGTTTTTCTTTCCCAATTTTGGTTCTTTTGGTCTTTATCAATCACGTTTTATCGAGATGTAGAAGTATAGGCATTAGCCGTTTCTTCTATCAGTCCTGAAATAAGAGCAATTATGCATCAATAAAATCAAATTATTAGACTTATAACGTCTGCAACACATTAGCAAATGCAATAGAGAGACGTCCTCAGACTTGAACGATTTTAAGCACAAAGATTCTGTGACAACCTTACACACGTCTCGCCTTCCGAGGGTTTATCAGCACGGCTCGGAATGGCTCAGACTAGCTTAAATTATCTAGAATTGGAGCTCTATAATCTTCATGATTATCAGCCGCACGGCAAAGCCAAGATAAATAAATACAGAACAGCCCGTTGTGCAGTCATTCAGCTTGCTCAGCTATTCCAGACATTTTCAGCTACTTAATTTGGGCTACTGCTCTCAATGTATTTCTGTACTGAAATAGTTCAAGTCTGAGGACATCTTTCTGTTCTACGCTGGTAATCTACGATCTTCAAAATTAGCAAATCTGCAAGAGCAATTGTTACCGGGTTATGTTCATAGAGTGCATGTTATATGTAAATCAGGCATTAATACGCATTGTTATCAATGTATTTACATGATTTCAATGAGGAGGTGTATCATCATTGGGAACTACTATGCTTGACTGCCTTGACAACATGTATGATTCGTATAAATGGTGTACCTGGCCTGTGCGAACGTGTTTGATGCTACGGTTCAATGCTATATTGGGAGGTCCCATAGAGATTTAGAAATAATAATAAGTGTATATTTTGTGCAAATGAAAATCAAAGAAAAAGTCATGCTGCACATAATAGAATTACTTAAGTGATTGTCTGCATAGCTCCGCGTTCAGAAGTGATACATAATAGAATTACTGAAGTGATTGTCTGCATAGCTCCGCGTTCAGAAGTGATGTTGTAAATGGGAAGAAGGTTTTCTTTCCCTTTAAAGTTCGGTGCAAGCTGACTGTATACTTACTTCTTAATTTCCTTGGGATGCGAGAATGTAAACAGTGCTACTTCATTTTCGATATCTTGAGGAACAGAGACTTGCTCAGGTTATCTCGACGGGCAGCAAATTCATTTTTATGACACCTACAAGTTCTTTGATTGCCACTGCCATAGCATATATCAAATATCATTCGATGTGCTCGGTTATCCAATCTCTTGAGAGGTTTTTGTTGATTCCAACGAAGACGGGACAGGTTTACTCAAAAAGAGATCTCAGCATGGAAGTATAGATTGTGTTCAGTTCTTCTTTTGAAACAATTCTCTTAAGACGACGTAGAATGTGAAATCGCTGATTAACTCTATTGCTGATAATTTTTATGTGTGCTTCCAATCCAGTTTTCTATCAAGAACGACTCCCAGTAGGCAAAGTTCTTGGACTTGTGGCACTAGGGCTTGTAATAACAGTGTTGAGCCATGTTTAGCGAGCAGAAGCAACTTCGATTTGTTCATGTTCAAGATGAGCTGGTTGACGTTGCACCAAGATGTAAGATGATCAATTTCTGCCTGAATACTCTCTAGAATCAACAATGCATTGTTCGAACGAAAGGGAATTATTATGTTCACGTCATCAGCATATTTGACGGTGCAGACGCTAGTCGTTTTAGAAGTGAAATCACCAATAAAGGCACAAAACAAGGAAGGAGTGAGTACGGACCCTTGGGGAACTCCTGTGCTTATATAAATGACTTCTGATAGTTCAGATCCAATTCTCATGCTGCCTGTGCGCCCTTCGCGGTAGTTACGAATCCATGTTAGTAATCCATTCGGGAAATCATTTGTTCTAAGCCGTTTGATGAGCAAGTCGTGATTTACGCGATCGAAAGCACTAGAAAGGTCAAAGCTAAGGAGAGTAGCTCCAAAATTCGTCTTGTCGTCTATCACCTGGCTTACATTATCAGCGACCTCTATTAAAGCCGTTGTCGTAGAATGGTGGCTGCGAAATCCATGTTGTCCATCTCCATAAGTCTTCAAAAATTGATGTCTCACATTGTTCATTACAACTGCTTCTAAGATTTTTGCAGGAACAGGAAGGAGGGTGATGTAGCGCAATTTTGATGCATTCGGAGGATTGGTTTTGGGAACAGGGATGATGATGCCATGTTTCCACTGTAGAGGAACTGTTCTTTCCTTTATGGAGTTGTCAAATATCGTTGAGAGTGGCTTTGCCAAAGTGTTTAATACCTACTTTGGGTTTTGCAAACGAATGTGCCATCTCTTTGTATATCCTTGGTGGAATATCGTCGTATAACTCTGTCTAGCTATACATGATCCCAGGAAAAAGCACCCGCACATTTCAATTATCTCAAACAATGAAAGAGTGAATAGAGACATTGCTTTTACCTCATCAAGAAAAATTTCACTAAGAAGTCACATTGCAAAAAAATCGCGCGATTCCTGGTCATTCAAGAATCTCGCGATTGATTCCGTCGCACGATCAATCGTGCGGAATCGATTAATTGCTCCCGCCACTGGATGGTTAATTATTCTCAAATCAATTAACACTGTTTGAATTAATGGCATCGTGTATATTTCTAATCAAACTTAGAAAATTTAGCACCTTAAGCGAGAGCATCACTTATTCATGGCGTGAATGGCAGTGAGCGTTATTTACATAGCTCATTTCATAAAACTTTACGGTTGCAGTTACCGATATCAATAGAAAGCGCAATACTCACGATGCTGCTTTGTTCTAAGCATACACAGAGCGCATTTATTTCCGCATAATGATAATTTACACGCACCAATTTGCATACCAATTTACGTTCCAATTCACGGACCAATTAGTGAATGATGTTCACAATTATTTCTTTATTAAAGTTCATAGAGAAAGTTCAGCCATGTATGTAACACGCTTTATCAAAATGAATTGCGATCCACAGCAACTTTTGGCTTTGCGGTAGAGGCAGGCCATGCATATATTAGTGAAGATTATGTAGATTATTCAAGTCCTTGTTGAAAGCCTTTCAACATGGATTCGTCCCAAAACCTCTTTTACTGAATATGAGAATCAGAGATTTTGAAACTCGAGTTATTCAAGAATCACGCCACTCTCGGAAATGAATAGAATTAACCTATGTGCATTTTTCTACCCTACATCGATGCAACCCATGATTACCATTATTTTAAATAGTAGATAAATTTGCTTTTGCAGTGAAGTAATTTTGAAGTTTTATGGCAACTATTCAGCATTCTTTTTTATGCACCGGTGCATATATACCTACGTTATGCAATATTTAGTTGACAACTTTGTTTTGAAAAAACGCGTTGGATTAGTAGTTGTTGAGAATAAGGCTTATTGGAGTTCATCGACAGCATAAGCCTGCTATCGTAACAGACCGGCGTAGAGGGTCACCAAACTTCTTGCTTTGGGCCCCGCGATCCCTAGGACTATCCCTGAATATCAATGATTGATTTACATTTGTATGAACCCAACTCAACAACAATTGCACTCTCATATAGTCTGGCTACATTACATGCTCAAATATGTAGATTTTCTATTATTTTGCAAACTTTATGGCTAATGACTTGAATTGATACATTTTTATGTTTATTACATGATTGATAGAAGAGACAGTGTGCCTAGTGCCTGCCAACATTTATGTTTGACAAAGTATGATGACAGAGACCAAAAGAATCAAAATTGAGAAATGAAAATGTTGGATACCTTGAAGCAGAATTTCTTACCAAAATATTTGAAAGCAAAAATGATCGCCAGCAAATTCATTATTAAAAGAAGATCTATCAAATCAACTCAAGTTAACGTTTATTGATTGAAATAATAATTATGCATTATTATTATTGCATAATAATAATTTATATTAAAAGAATGCATAATTAACATAAGAATGCAAGTTCGATTGACACAATGCTGAGAATGAACAATAATTTCAATCAGTTCATCAGATTATGCTATTAAATGATAAAGACGTAAATGGTACAAATGAATTACGAGCTTTATCTCACATCTACAATATGGGACGGACAAAGTACCGGAACGGTTGTGACGTAAAGGCAACATGTCATGCAAAATGTGTGAGCTGTCTTCTTCTGCAAATTTGAACAGCTTTTGCTGTTCTCATATCTTCTAAATGTTATTTGTTGTGTGCGACATTGACATTTTCTTTCTTCATTTCTATATTTAAATCTGTGAGCACGTTTGTCTATTTTCACAGGATTGGTAAATAACTTTTTATTCAATCCGACGAAAACTGGGCAAGCATATTCTAAGACTAATCGAATATAACAGTTATATAGCTGGTGTAATTCTTCGCTTGATAGGTAAGGCCATAATTTGCGTAGAAAATAGAATCTTTGGTTTCCTAACTTTGAAAGCTTCTCTACATGTAGATTCCATGCTAGATCACTTTCAATCGTCAAACCAAGTAATGCTAATGTATCCAATTATCTCATTTGCTGGTATGCCTTTTTTCCTTTTAAGATGTGTGCTTCCGAAGGAGTGGAGTGCTGCTTCCGATGAAGACAGATTAACTGCGAGGCCATTTATTGCGCATCAATCAGTCACCCTTGAAATTTCAGTGTTGATGGTTTGTGATAGTTCTTTCAAGTCATTAGTGGATACTGGAATGATAACAAGATGCATGAGTATAAAAGATCAAGTCTCATACGAGCGATTTTGTGGTCTCTTGCCATGTGACTACCGAATGAAATAAAAAATGTATAGGGTGCTCATTGCTAGCGTTAAAAAGATCTACATGACGTCATAGAAATTCATAACACAACGAATCGAACAACTAGCTATGAAAGTTGATAGAAAGAGTTTTACAATAATGATACAACAATACATTACAACACTTATATGAAAAATGAAATGAATGAAAACTGCGACGGTAATGAAAAGATATATAAAAAATCTCCCTTGCGTTTGGACACAGCACAGGTTCGTGTCCCAAAATGAAGAGGGTTTCCAAAAAAGAGCATTTGCCGCGATGGCTGATGTCAGCCGCTCGACAGTCACGGAATCCTGCATCATCGATCTGTAAACACGCTGTTGGCTATGTTTCTTTTGTCGGGAATGGATTTTCGTCATCTTTTCAGTGTTGACTCAAATTCGACTGTGTCTTTGCGCATTTTGGCCATAAGCATGTGCTATGTGTCAGTTTTCAGAAATATTTTGTATACACCTTTTTATTCATTTCATTTTTCATATGGACTTTCATTGTAAATCACTTTCTGCCACCTTCTATAGTTAGTTGTTCGATTCGTTGTGTTGTAAATTTCTATGACGTCATGAAAAACTTGATGGGCACCCTATAGTTTTACTGATTACTTCATTAGGTCGCCTCACATGACTAGACCACGAAAGCGCTCGTGCGAACTTGTTCTCAATTTCCATCAATTTTAGAGAAAGTACTTTTGAAAATGACCTTTAAAACTGACCTTACAGTACGTCAATTTTGCCCAAATTTTTACTGAAACTTCAACATACACACAAACTAAAAGTCACAAAAAATTGAACTTTTATCTGACTTGTTTTAGGAGATATCAAAAGAAGTTGATGGGGGCCGGTCCTGATGGGGCAAAGAGATTCGAACGCATTCATAAACATTCGCTCGATTGCTTCTTCGGCTCTCAGTGCAGCTGCAGTGGAAGCTCATGGATTTTCATAGTATTTCATTAGACAAAAATGCTTTGCAAATTGGAATGCTGTTGGGATTCATCGAGATAAAACCTGTTATGCATTGAAGTACTGTTAGAAGCAATCAGATGCATCCAGATACATTCAGCTACATTTAATTTTGCTACGGGCGAATACATTTGTTGTGCAAAGCAAGGCAGGCTGTGCTTATATTCTCTAAATCTAGAAGCCTGAAGTAAAAATAATATAGATTCTTTGTCATAAAAACTGATGAATGTTTAGCTTGGCAGACTATATTTCATTGGTTTCCAAATTAATTTTCAACATAAAATACGTTGGAACTGTATATGTGCTAAACTATGATGCATCGCGACGTGCGTGATTGCGAAAAATAGTGCGACAATAAAAAACTGAGTATCTGGATGAGCCCAATGATCTCACAGAGAGAACGACCATGTTTGTCGATCTATTTCGAGTTTTAAAACCCATCTTCAGGACAATAAAAACTGTTGTCTCAGCTACTGTATTGTCCTGAAGATGGGTTTTAAATAAACTCGAAATCGATCGACAAACATGGTCGTTCTCTCTGTGAAAAAAGACTGAATTCGCTTTTGTTATTAAATTGCCGCAAGTTACCGCAGAAATTTCGATAAGAAACGGAAGTTGCCGTCCTCCGAATGCTGCCGTAATTTATACAGTTTTACATTATCATTGCATTAATTGCACCTGTCTAAATTATTAAATGAAAGAATGTATTATATAGTATCAATGATTTAATTGATACTTTAAATGACAGCGGCAACAAGATTGATTCAATAAGATTATTTGCGGATGATGTTCTATTAATGAGCGAAAGTAAACATGGCTTGAAAAATCAAATTGAAATACTTCATAAATACTGTAAAGAAAATGGCCCTGGCATTAAATATAATTATGATAAAGCTAAAATCGTGACGCAAAATCTTAGTTCAAAATTGATAATTTACGAAGGTATGAAGGTATCCATTGAATTAATGACGATGTACTTTCAGGTGTGATAATCTTGTCTATTCTTTTTTTCCGGAGAATTCCACTCGCTGAAAATCAATTTTGCATTCATTTTAGCTCGAGCTTTCGACGGCCGGACTGCACGTTTTATTTATGAGACTGACAGTTGTTGTAACGGTGCATGCACACGGACATTGGACAATGAACAAACTTCACGACTCCGAAAAAGCAATATTGAACGGTCACATGATTACGATATTACGATATTGGAAATAAAAATTGACTTGAGTGGCATTTGGAATCCTCTTATCAACCACTATGCTGTACCGTTTTTATAAAGGCCAAAATAGGCTTTTCTTCTCTTTTAGTTCCTTTTATTGTAAATAGGATTGATCCATTTCCTTGCTACTAGTTAATACTAGTATACTACTTGCTACTATTAGTATTTAAGTTTTATAATAAATTTTTCAGCATTTAGTATTATTCTTTTTTCCCCTCTCATTCTCGCATGTGTCTATTTTTACAAATTTGCATGTACTGTACATAGTTTACCTTTAGTTCACTTAAATTTGTATGTACAGACGATTCTTTTATTTCCGATATCACAACCACAGAATTAGATTCATCTAATTCGCGCTTCGGTTTCCTAGAAAGGAAGAATTGTATGTAACCCTAATATCGAAATGGCACATCACAGAATTAGCTCCTTCTCGAATGGATAATTCGTGTATCTCTTGCTATTGGAAACGGCAAACAATGAGCTGCCAGAGCACCAGAGCCAGTGAGATATGCGTGCGTGCTGTGATATCACTTCGCACACACCAAAACACACATCCCTGTCTTGGCTTCGATTCAATGTATGCACTATACAGTGAGCAATGCCGAGGAGAGAATGTGAAAACATCAAGTGAACTAATTTTCGTACGCATGCTACTTTCTTTAATAATGATCGGAAGGGCCAACAGTATGGAGAAAACTTGTGCACAATGATCTGAATTCTTCGAATCTGAAGGAATTTTGGCAATCGAAGCACTTTGCCGGAACTCACATTAATCCGCAAGCGACGCATGACTTTTTTTCCTATCTCTGTAAGGTATAAGGAATTCCTTTTTGCCCACTTAATAGGTTCCTCTATGTCCCGTCAATTTCGTATTAATCACACTTCTAGCAAACCGAAGCAGATAAACAAAATACTTAATACTGTGGTCACAACATATCATGTGGCCGTTCAATATTGCTTTGTCGTTGTCGTGAAGTTTGTTCATTGCCCAATGACGGTGTGCATGCACCGCTACAACAACTGTCAGTCTCATGAATATGACGTGCAGTCCGGCCGTCGAAAGCTCGAGCTAAAATGAATGCAAAATTGATTTTCAGCGAGTGGAATTTTCCGGAAAAAAACACAGTATCCATTGAAGTTGTTGATAAATATAAGTGCTTAGGAATGTGGATATCAAAAAATAATAAACATCATTTAGAGCAATTGAAGACGAAAGGTGCACAATCTGCTTATCTCACAGCTGAACAGCTGAGAGAATTTGGGCAAGTCACTTTAGAAATTTTGAAAAATACATTTTACATGCTTACACTGTCTAAAATAAGATATTGTGCTGAATTCTGCTTCTTTAATCATCTAACATCTTAGATCAGATTCAGTTTCAATTTTATGAAAGAAATTATCATTTATAGCAGACTACACCAAAAGTAGTAACTTTATATCACTCAGTGATTGAATGCTCCCAAGTATAAGAAAATACGACAGTGAATCACCAATGCTACGTTATTAGTTTTATACAGCTGAACAATTCCGAACAACGGATCGATTGACGACGCTAATGATATGTATCTAGTATCATGAATGTGTTTCAGTGTGTTCAAATGTGTTCCAATTGAATGTTCTTCTATTGTTTTCCAAAAAGTGGTGGAAATAAACATTTATTGACTTATCTTGCACAGAGAAATAGACTTTAAGTTGTCGATTCATTCGTTCAATACAAAACATGAAAAGATGAAAACATGAAACATGAAATAAAATCATACTTTTGCATTAAGACATTTACATCAAGTTCCTCTTGTAGCCATTCATATATAACTTTGTTGACACATTTTTGCTTCTTAAAAGAATGAAACCTGACACCAAACAACGCATGAAATGAACATACGACAGGTGTTCTCAATTGTTCAGCACTTAACTGTCCTTGTTAGCAAAATCCCTTAAAGAGAGAACTGTATATTTCGACAGTGGAAGGAAGCCCGCTTTGGAATAATTGAGATTGATTTAATTCATATCCTTTGGTTGCAGAAGGCTTCCTCCATAATGTAATAGACAAATTTTTTTCGAGATGTGAATTGAGAATTTGACTCAAGTTTGAACTCAAGACTCAAATTTGAAACATAATTGAAATTGCATTTGAAATGTAATTCTTTGAGATTCATTCAGCGAATCCAAATGAGGTGACACATTTTCTATCTTCAATATGAGGGTCCTTGAAATCATATGATTTTGGTTAAATTTGATCATTTAGACCATAAATAGTGAAAAAATAATATTGGTCACCACAAAAAATGGCATACAGCAGATTTAAGCCAAATCGTATGGCGTCCGTCAAGGAATTTGACAATTTTTGGCTGTATACTAGTAGTAGTAGTTAACGTTTATTGATTGAATGAAAATCTTCAGTACAAGGCTATACATCAGCAGAAAGAAAATGACCCGGCAATGGACGAAGAGACACAAAAGTAATATAAATTGACGCAATATAAAATAGGTATCAAAGTCAAAGTCAGAGACGATTAAATAGACATGTACAGTAAGGAGCAAAATAGTTGAGTCGACGGACAGTTTTAGCTCGGGGAATGAAGAGTTTTCCGGAGTTGACCATACGTGGTAAAACCAAGAAATTCAGAATGTGGTCGGGTTGCTGCATGGAACTGAAAAGCTTCATCGCCTGATGATCTCTTCGTATGGATACAGGAGTAAAACTACCGTAGCCACAATTACTTCCGTAAAGAATGCGATGGCAACGACAACGTAGTCTTTCCACTTTATTTGACTCCTTTTGACACATATCCACGAAAAGAGGGCAGCAAAACTCCAAAGCACATAAAGCGAATGCGTCATATAGCATCATATGCGTCATAAGAGCTTCTTTATTGATTGAATTTTTCAGTGTGCGTAATATACAGATTCTTTGAGAAGCTTTTTTGCAGATATCATCAATATGGGCATCCCAAGATAAGTCCATGTTGTAGGTAATACCCAAAATGCGCAAGCGATTACAAAAATCAAATGTACAGTGCAAATCGATTGGACTTTGTTTTTTAAAAAGAGTAGCATTTGTATTTCTGCAGTCTAATTTAAGGCTATTAAACTCACACCAAGATCCAACGTGATCAATTTCAAACTTGATCAGATCATCAATATTTCTGTCACGATTTATAGGCATCAGCATAACAACGTCGTCAGCAAACTTGATTGTAATCCCATAAGCTCGAGAGCGCTTAAGGGAACACATGTGAGAAGCTAAAAGAAAAGGTGACAAAACGGAATCTTGAGGAACACCAGAATACACGGGTTGAGGAGAGCTTAAAGTTGAATAATCAATACGCACGACTTGCTGTCTATAAGAAAAATAATCTGCACACCAATCCAAAAACTGAGGAGGCAAATTCCCCTGAGACAAAGATTTTAATAAGCTTTCGTGTTTCAGATAGTCGAAAGCCTTGCACATGTCAAACGATAAACATAATACCGCTGTAGTCGAGGGAAAGTCAATCTGTGAAGTAATGAAATCGGGAGCACGAACTTGCGCATGCAAGACAGAGCAATGTGGTCGAAATCCAAATTGGCTATCACCATAAAGATCGATTAATCGTTCTTTCACTGAACTCAGGACACGCCTCTCTAAAATTTTTGAAAAAAACTGGGAGGACTGAGATGGGACGGAGATCTTGAAGTGATGGCTTTGCTTTCTTCGGGACTGGTGAAACATGTGCTAATTTCCATTTTCTTGGAATGCTACAAGATTCGATTGATGAGGAAGTCAGATGGATCGGCAAGGATTTCTCTAGCTTCTCTGATCACTTGGGTGGAAGACCATCGCTTCCAGCTGCCTTGTTTATTTGAAGCTTACTTAGCTGATCCAAAACATTTGTGACCGTGACCATCGGATTCCAAGGATCTCCATGTATGGAAGTGACTGATCGGAATGAGTCCAGTACCCAAGAATCAGGAGAATCTGAGAAATGCTTCCCAAATTCTTCACTCATTGAGCGAACTGCTTCTTGGGGCGATGAGAGCGATTGTATTAGGGAAGTCAATGGACGACTTGATGATTTATTGAGAACATTACTAGCAATTTTCCATAAACCATTCTTCGCCTGGCAATTGGATGCAAACCATTTCTTTTTGGGTGACTAGATAAAAGACTTAACTTTAGTTTTGTAATGTCGATATAAAACAAAGTTGCGGGACCAATAGGCTTCTATCGTTTGTTGATGTTATCTTTAATCATTGGCGTGATCCACGATTTGTCATTTTTAGACATAGGCACGTATACAAAAGGAACACAATGTTTGGTTGATTCAATTATATCTTATAAAAGATCACATTTTGAATCTACACTTACATCAGCTCTATAGAAATCTCCCCATGGGGATGAGTGCAACCACTGTACAAATGGAGACACATTACTGTTTCGATATCATAGACTTTTTTGCATTTCTGGATAAACGGATTTGAAACAATGGCCTGACATATACATGTACTTGATGTATTCTATTCACCAGCAATTAATATAATGTCTCCAGTGTAATGTGATGCACGCACTCAAGTTGTATCAATTTGATTTCCAATATTGAAGTAGATGTTACGCACGTTATAGTCCTGAAAATGATAGTAATTCAAACCTCTACCTCACGGTCATTAGGAGCCAGGCGTCCTTCAAGCTAAGAAATCGTGGTGACACTTTTTCGCAATTTTGGACGTTTTGAGTCCCTATGTTGTTACCACAACACAAATCTGTTTGTTTGATGGATACAGTTTGCTTAATTTACTCATGAATGAATTTAAAGAAAAATAGCTCGAAACTCTCACGAATTCTGTGCACACACGGCGTCCCTCAATTTACAAACTTTTTTATTGGTGTTCCCAGGAGACAATCGTAAATGTCTATTTTTTGAAAAATCCAAAGTTGAAGACAACAAACCTTTTCTAATACCATACAACACTGATCAACATGAAGTAGACCAATCACGCAAAATTTCCCTCACGAAATCCTCATTATAGGAAAATTTCTCCGAAGAAAAAAATATCGCAAATAAGTCATTTTTGTCTGGATTTGCTGCATTTGATGAAATTGGAATAGAAGCGCTTGTATTTGCAACTGACCGTGTAGAAATTCATTTGCTCCTATGCTGATCTCATTAAAAGCATCACAAATATGCACATAATACACAAACATTACAAAATAATCTGATCATATATTGTAAGAATTAAACGAAGATTTTCTGATGTTGACAGAGAAGCCAAGTGTGAACACAATAAGTAAAGTCCTGCATCAATCTTAGGTTTCTTCCTTTTATTTTGTATTAATTGCAATTAATGTGCTCAATCAATCATAAGTTCAATTGATTATTTAAATAATGATGATTGAAAGCCTCTTCCCTCAATTTAGTCAATGCAATTAAAAGTTTAGCTATTTCAGGAATTTCATCTTGATCACAAGAGTTTAATTGAGTCATTGATGAATTGACTCAGATATATAAGTAGTGAATCGTGAGATTCATTTTTGCAAAAATTGCTAATTTTTGATGAAATTGAATCTGTAAAAAGTGGTCTGACTAGCTGCAACATATGTATGCTAGTTTGCTTGTACGCAGGGTTTCGGAGCCGTGGTAACAGAGCTGCGACTCCGACCCAAGACCCATCGCGACATATATTGTAGTTGGACCCCAATACGATGCCGAAAGGGAGACTTCACAGAATGATTACACCGTGGCTACTACGAAACTGCATCTTTGTCGAGGTCTACCCGGTACCTCTGATCTTGTCAGACAGAATCAAAGAAGGCACATATAATCCAATGGGAAGCAGACTGAGATTTTTGCTGAAATGACATTTGTCTGTCTTTTCTCTGATTAAGTGGAAAGTACTTTGGCAAGTGTAGAACCATCTCTAGGTCATACTGTAATGTACATGCCACTGTTCAAGAAGCTAAACACATTTAGATTAATAAAATCGCTATTTATTTTGATAAAACACATCATCTTGATTAAATTTTTTTAAACATACTGTCTTCAAGTACATTTTCATCCACATCACCGATCGGAGCCACAAACACATACGTACTTGTACCTCATATACCTGCCAAATGCGACAATGTAAACTGTAGACAGCCAAAAATCAGACAAAATAACAGCTAAAATGAACAGACAACATGAGACAATGAACAACCAAAAGTGACTGTTCAGAGCAGACAAGATGAGACAATTATTCGCCAAAATATCAGACAATTCTGTTTACTTTTCTAGAAGTATTGTCTCTCAAACTCAAAGTGTTTAAATATGATCAAACTATTCAACATCAGCTAATGGCAATTAGTCACTCCAATTACATAGGTTCTAACTCTGCTCTACTCATTCACACTCGCATTATGAATAACTCTGATACTTTACAAGTCCGTTGTGTCAATGTCAACTTTAGGGAAGCATATGGACCCTTAAAAGCTGTAAAAAAACATTGTAAAAACAGAATTAAAAGATGGCATCAATGCGTCAAACATCCAGGCCTGTTATTGCCATGCCTCAAGGTGTATACAATGAACCCTACTTATTTACAACATTGTATATTCTATAATTGAAAATTATCAAGGATGCCATCCAATTTCAATAAAAGTGCAAATATCAGTCATAAGTAGTATGATAGGCAGTAAACGCAATAATGTAAATTAGTTCGTGCGATGAGACAAAAATTGTCTGACAAGCAGGAAATTTGTCTGATAATACGCTGTGAGTGCCAAAATACTGATGTGGCTCACAAATTGTCCGATAAGTGGCTGTTGCAGTGTACTTATCTTAAATTAGTCTTTGAAATGATTCATTGCCAGTTCATTCTACACTGTAAATCGCTCAATACCAATCACATACGATGGATGCATACCAAAATATTTTTTTGGTATATTTCTGTATTCTCTTGGTATATATTTGTATGCTTTTCGTATGTTATTTCAAATGTGGTATACTTTACATACTAAAGCCATACTAGCATAATGTTAAAAGAAAGCATAAATCATGTCCAAAGAATGTTGATTTCAGGCCTTTTGTCAATAAAGATCACACTAATGTTACTACTGTTCTGTAAGTAGTGATTTTATGACATTCAAGAGTCAAACTTACAATACTGAATTCGATTTTAATACACGTAAGTCTAAGGCATTTCATGAATAATCAATAAGATTTCAACAATCAACAATTATGCATTATGTAATTTTGAAATTAAGCATATTATCAATCAGAAATATTAACACATTATAATTCATGAACGCAAAAATAGTCATGTTTGAGATATATAACTCATCATGATTACACTAAAGATATCGTTTAAATGAAATGATGTTTATCAACTTGGGTCATAAAGTAGAGTTAAATAAACGTCCTGTTAATGTTGCCAGACAAGTAGCACCGACGACATATTCGTGGAGCATGAAATTCACAATAAATCTAATGTACTCAAATATCACCCTATCAAAAAAAAATATTCACCACTTGTATTACCGAAAAAAGTTATTTGACAGTAGTATGTAATACATACACTTTTTTGCTATGTAACTCAAAGCTGCACATACCAAATGGATACCAGAGGCATACGAATGAGGATGAATTTCCATCGGGTCTCGTATATAAAACATACCAACAATTCGTATTTCAGTGTAAAACAGCCAATCACAGATGGAATAGTTCGTATCGCTACATACCAATCACATACTAAAGTAAGTGAGATGTGGTATGAAAAACATACCAGATCTCTGTAGACATACCAGAATCTCGTATCAGATGTTAGTTTCAAATTGTATGTAATTTTAGTATCCAGCGATTTACAGTGTATCTAAACACTCTCAACAATATTCGCTCTATCTCTGCCCCACTCACTTGCACTCCACTTCATGTGCATAACATGACTCAATCTGATGCCTTGTATGTTATCTATCACTACGATAATTATGACTTTAGAGAAGTATTACCTTAAAAATTGTAGAGAACATTGCAAAAACTGAATTAAGATATGGCATCAATATGTCAAACATCCAGAACTGCAATTGCCATGACTCTAGGTTTAAAAAAGAACTATAACTATTTAAGCATTGCATATTCATATAATTGAAAATCATCAAGGATGCCATCCAATTTATATAAAAGAATATATAGGCCTACCAGTCTTAAGTAGTGTAATGTGCAACAAGCGTAGTAATACAAAATAAGTCCGTGCAATGAGGAAAAATTCTCTCAAAGGCAGGAAATTTGTCTGAAAATACGTATAAATGACGTAAGAACAGTGACCCAAGCGGACATGGATGCAATAATAACATTGATACAATAATAAATAATGCACGTATATGCGTGTATCTACGTATATCCACCAAATTCTAAATTCCAATATAATAAAGGTTTTTCAAGCGATAAAATTTCTGAGATGAGCAATATTTGATCACTGACTGTGCTGATGTTACGAAATGTTTTGTCTGTGACGTGCAAACTTGATTTAAAGGGATTCACTGAAGTGATATTTACTTCTTCAACTGTGACGGAATTCTACTGATTTGCGACTTCAATTGAGAACTCTCTCTACCACAGTTTAAATTCAGATCTTTTGAGTTTACGTTGATGACCGCGAGCTGATGCATAAGAAGTCTGTAACAATGAACTTGCCAAACTTGTCATCAATTTTTCATTTTAGTAAGTGTCCGAAGACCGAGCGGGAGTGTTGCTGTACCTGTTCCAAACGTCAATCAACATTTATCGCGTACAGTTAGTTTATCAAACAATTATCCATGATCCACTGTCAAATGCTCGGGTAGTAGGCTCTAAGTAGAGTGCCTTGAAATCCATTACTCATTGCATCTCTAAGCTACACGTGTTATGTAAACTATCCCATTTTGTGAATGATGGAAAGAGTCTAGAGTTTTGATGTCAATTTCGGTCAATGTGTATTGACCATCATCAGACAGGCTGCTGATCACAAATTCAAAATTCAAATTGGCTGATACAGTAGCTTTCAGAAAGTGTAGAAATCTAGCATAGAAATATCTAATATCTAGCAATCATATAAAAAAGGAATAGAAATATAAAAGAATGTGACAGGAAGTATTTGGCCACATATTACCAATGGCAATTAATGGAAAATTTACCTGACTGAATATAAAAGATGTACATGTAGTAGTAAAACAATAGTAAACATCGTAAGAAAAAAGGCAATGCAATGTAAACTATGAGCAGGTGCATCAGAAAAGTAGCAGCATGAACGAACCATAAGAATTAGATGACACATTGAATGAAAAGGAAATCTCTACAGCTTTCGAATTCGAACTAATTATTACTTCTCGGGTTCAATTTATAAATCATCATGTCTTCTAAATTAGACTCGTCGTTGTCTTTAGTTAAAATTGTCGTGGAGAAACACATAGCTTGGCACTAATTAAGATGCTTGTTCACTGTTGAATTTTCATTTGTTATATGTTCTCTGCAACGGATATGAAAGTGCCTTCCAGTGCTTCTAATATAAAATTCGTGACAATAATTACAGAATTACATGTTATTTTGTAATCGACGTTCCTTTGATAACACAGATTTTTGTCAGTTAGGGGTTATTGTTCACGATTAAAAGTTGGTTGTATTGTTCTTCTGCTGAATAGTTAGTTTCTCAATGTTCGAGTTCTGCGTGTGAGTCTCATTTTTCTGCTGTCTTTGCGAAAAAAACTCTTTAACTTGTTATCAATCTTTTCTGAGACATTTGGAAAAGGAAAATTCTCCTTGCTTTTGTTCTCTTCTTCATGGATTATTGCAATACTTTATTGTTTCAATTGAATACCCATGATGTTTCAGAATCCTATCGAATCGTTGTTGATGTATCTTGTTCTTCATAGTGTCAGCACATCGATCTGTTATGCGCTTCTTTTCGTCATTGATCAAGCACCTCTTTGAATGTTCCGGAATGTGCGAGTCATTATGTACGAATATGTCCTTCTTGGCCGATTTCTTGCAAAATTCAACGTATGGATGTGGAAATACGTTTAGAGTTAAAGTGAAGTCGAGAAAATCGATATTGTTATTGTCATTTAATTGGATATCGTTTTCAAACTTGATATTCGGATGAACTACAGATTTCAAAACTCACGGCTTTCAATAACATCCACAAAGATGATGTGGCCATTATTCCTGATAACGAAGAACCCGCAATCATCGTATTTATTGATATATTTTCTCAAGGAATTCGAAATAGACTTAGTATTGTTCAAGTCACATGTCAACATTTGTGTGAGTTGTTCAAGGCTAATTCCTTTCAAATGAATTGTAGCTACTTGTTGAAGTTTGTTGATAGCTGCAGATATTGCGTCATTAATTGGTATGTTGGTGTACAGACAAACGTCATAGCTACATGTTACATGAATAGTTGTCTTTCCTCTCTGTTATTCTTTATATTCTCTATCAATTCCATGCTTGATTCAAGATGAGCTGGTATTTGTTTCAAAACCGGGGATGGGAGTCTGGATAAAATCAAAAACAGTTTTGTTGTAGGTTCTTTTGTATCAGAAACAATAGGTCGGATTTTCACGCATCAGCATAATTTTTGTGCGTTCTGATTAGATGATGAAAGTGGGGTATGAGATTCGAATTGTTTGTGATGTCACTTTTCTTGATGTAAAGGAAACGATTGTATCTTGCAATAGTACTCCATACGGTATTGATTTTCTTTTCGATGGTTTTACGGTAATGTGATTAAAAGGTTTGTACGTTGAATTATCAGATAATTGCTTTATTCCAACATCAGTGTAGACTTCATTTGTAATAATGCAAAAGTCTGAACCTTTATCTGATTCTGATGGAAGATAAGTGAATACTTCTGCTTTAGTTGAGTCAATGTCGATTTTTCAGCTGAGGTGAGGTTGCTGTTTTTTGATTGCTTCTTCATTCATTCAATTACTTTCTTTTATCTATGATAAACGCGTTTGACTTCAAATAACAGTGATATATTTAACATGGAATTTAGAAATAGTGATATTTGGAACAACATGAGAAAACGAAGGTACAAAAAGAATATAAAAGCGTCTTACAAAAAAGTAAAATCATGCCACCTGCTCAGCCCCAAGCACAAATCCGCATTGCCTCTTTGGATATCAAGGCTCACGCGAAATAGGTGGCCATGACAGCCATAGAAATAGATAACAGCAAAAAAGAAAAATAAGACACTTAACGAAAAAGACAAAGATTTTGTGATTCGATTATTCCGACATCAACATCATTCCAAGACGAAAATCTGTTATTCATCCTGGTCGGAGATTCCCTCTCTCTACGTAGCGAAGTCAGCGATGTTCGCAAAGAGAAAAACGTATGCGTCATCTGATATATGTCATGACATGTGAATAACTATCCCATGTAGCCTGATAAAATATTCAAAGTCTGGAATGATTTTGTGAAAGATAGGTTGAGGAATACACAATGCTTCCGGAATTCATGCAGGCTAGAATATGTGATTCTGGAAACTATATTTAAGATAAAGTAGGGTTTGAACTGCATGTATAAGTTGCCGGCAATCATTTTTAACTGCTTGAAGAGCAGTTCGCAATATATATAGCAGAAAACATACGTGTAGATGCTCTCAAATCATTTTACATTTACATACTCTTAATGTTGTGACAATTGACTATTCGATTGATTGTCGTCAATGGTCGACATGGGTCTAATTAAATTAACCGGCCAGCTGGCGTGGGAGAAGACGGCCTACCGGTCGATTCAAATATGCGGAAAACCAAAAATTTGCGATTCAAAACTAAAACCGGCCGGCCGGCAGCCGGTTCCAACCTGCCCTGGCGTCTTGTACTAATATACATGTGCTTTTACTTATAAAGGCAGGATGAAGTCATCAGAAATTAATGAATTGGTATTAGAACAGCGTACTTGCACGTAGTCTACGCGTGATGGGGTCCAAACGTTACGCATAGGCCTATTTATTTGGCAAAATAATATCACAAAAGAAATATACTAGAGATTGTATTAATTTGCATCTTGTACAAAAGCTACAGTCCCCATAATCAGGTGCGTACATATACATTGCTGTGAATCTGGTCTGCTTCTTTGCCATACAACAATTGATGAGAAGGCTTTACATCCGCTGAGGCAACATGTTTGAAGGTCCACTCATTGTAGGGTTTGAAATACCCAGTAATACAAAATCTTAGCCCATTTGAGAATGTTCGCTGAATTCTACCGATTGATAAGGAACAGCATAACACGCAAGACCAAACAATGCTTGAATTACATAACAGGCATCGACAGACACTTAAGAAAATACTTGCATGCATTGAGTACGAAAAATCCGGTCTGCAGCAAGATTCATGAAAATTTATAGAGATAATACTATCGTGAATTTGTAATAATGTAATTTTCTGCACTTTTCTATAAATGCGTTACTATACATTCACAATACATTCATGGAGCATCTTATTTTTACTATTCGATGTTGAAACATGACCAATTCAAAATAAACTCAGTAGATGCTATACTTATAGTTATGCTGAGATTCAGCTCAAACGATGTTACTCATGCTTTAGTATTTACTTGTACATACATAATTTTTCGATAATTGATGATGTATAGTCATATCATATATAGTCATCTTCAGTTTAACACTCTTTTTATCTGACTGACTTATTGACATGATTGTTTTTTCTTCATCCATTGTAATCCGTCATGCATAGCCGTCATGTGTTTGTCATATCAGAATAAAGCTTTTAGTTATTATTATTATAAAATTCCCTTGATCATCAGCTTAATTTCTGCTTAATTAAGATGCTTGTTAGCAAATATTCATTCCTTTTGATATCCAACTTATTTTATACTATATATAAAGTGGCTTCATGTCAGTAGCACATAAACACAGGAATGCATAGAGTAAATATATTAGGTAGAGTAGCAACTCAGCATTTATTAAATCCCCAACGTGTATACAGTTTCCACGGAAATTACCACGGAATGGACTAATCATGATAGTAATGAAGGAATGATGTTGCTTTACAGATCCCCCGTATCATGACAGCCTTGGAGAGGTAATGTTTGTCAAATTAGCAATTCGATGGATTGCTATTACTTTCATGCTCAGCCTAAAGAGTAATTTCTTAAGTGTGATCTTATCACAAGCAACCTACCACTGGTGATTTCAATTAACTTTAAAATATGTAAATGGGATCCACATCGCTAATCAGATTTAAGAAATGAAACACGTAGAGTAGGGATAGGTAGAGTGTCGATTCAAAATAGTATCTGTATACAGTGGAAATTTTTATATAAATAAATACAGTTATTTTGCGGAGATTGCGTTCCTGTGGTTCAAAAAATTATTTGAGCAGTTTTTAAGAAGCTAAAGTTTTGCAAATTATTCCTGAGTTTATACTGATGACATGACGTTACCTCAATTTCTTACAAAGTAGTATGCTATAAATAGAAAAATCCTAAATATAATGGAAATACAAAATCATCAGAAATCTTAGTTTTATCACAATTCAAAGGGATCAAATTGATTTAAAGTATGAATTAAAAACACAATGAGCTGCATGGATTTTCTAAGTACTAATGACGCACACCGCTTCAAGAAAATCAACGTCGATCGTCGCTCTAGTTTAGAAGATAATTTACGTAACAACTTTTCTCTACAAATTAACTTCAAGATTTAAATGTTTCTCATATATTAAGCGCCATTACTCGAAAGAGATTATTCAACAGCTGGAATGGCTATTGACTCTTCGATGCAGACTTGTGAAAATTCGAAGTCAAGTGAATTTCTTGAATAAGTGCTTGGAGCATGGTATCTACACGCATCAATTACGGAGACAGATTTCTCAAGCAAGAATCAAGCCAACACCAGAATTATGTGATGCTGCTCTTCGAACGGAACTGCACGATTGTGAATCTTTCATGGTGAAGCTCTCTGGCGACATTTCAAACTTGTCAGGAATAGAGAACACTCTTAGATTCATTTGCTTTGTGAAGTACAAGAAGGAGACCTCGCATGTATTGGCAAGGACTCAACAAAAGTGTGAAAGAAAATGCAAGTTTCTTTATGGACAGTGTGCTCCATTGTATCCACTTGATCTTGAAGATCGAATCATAAATCACTCTGATTTGGAACTTTCTCAGGTGGACAAGCAGGCACTGTGTTTTGGCATTGACTTCTGCATATCTCCTCGTCGATCATCAAATCTACAGATCAAGGCTGAGTTTGAAGGACTTTATCAACAGCTTCAGGACTTACGTCCATTGAATGAGGATCGCTTCAGTGAATTTCGTGCTCGTTTAGTGAGTCTTGCTTATTCGTACAACAGATCTGTGATAGAGAGATCTTGCTTTCTTCCTGTGCATGTAGAGGCTCTAATGACTTTGAAGCGCAACAGGGACATTGTTATCCTTCGTCCCGACAAGGGATCAGGAGTGGTTATTTTGAACAGATGTGATTATGTCTCTAAAGTAAATGACATTATTTCTGACATGAGTAAATTTAGTGTTGATCCTTGTCAAAGAGATGTTTCTGAAAATACAGAAAAATGTATTAGAAAATGCTTAAAGAGACTTTTACAGAAAGGTGTTATTAGTAAAAGTTCTTTCAATAATTTGTGTCCTATTGGTTCTCAGGTTCCTAAGTTGTACGGCTTGCCTAAAACTCACAAAGTTAATGTTCCGGTCAGGCCAATTCTGTCTATGTCTGGATCTGCCTATTTGAATATTTCTAAATGGTTAGCTGAGATTTTGAAACCAATAGAGAAACTGTTCAGTAATCGTTGTGTAAAGGATTCCTTTACGTTTGTGAATGATATCACAAATATGGATATCAGCGATCTTAAGATGGTGTCGTATGATGTGAATTCTTTATTCACTAGTATACCTGTTACGGAAACTATTAGTATAATAATTTCCAAAGTAAAGGAGAATCCATCGTTGTGCCGTGTTCCTGTGTCGGATCTTGAAGAATTGTCAAAGATCTGTACACTCAATGTCCAGTTTCTGTTTAACGGAACGTTCTACAGGCAATGCGACGGTTGTGCCATGGGTAGCGGTCTTGGTCCACTTATGGCTAATATATTCATGGGGCATCTTGAGCATTGTTTGAAACAAGAACTTGACTCCTTAACGTTTCGATATGTTCGCTTTGTAGATGATACTTTTGCTCTTGTGAAAAGTGCCGCAGATGCTGAGTTACTCTTGTCTCGTTTTAACTCATTTCATCCAAATTTGTCATTCACAACTGAGTTTGAAGGCCACGGCTCAATTTCTTTTCTTGATGTTTTTGTGATGCGTTCAAGCGAGGGTATTGTGAAGACAAAAGTTTACAGAAAAACTAAAGCTTGTGTCTTTACAAACTTTCACAGTTTTGTGCCTATCCAGTATAAGAAGTCTTTGGTGAGGACCCTGTTCTTACGTGCTTTGCGCATATGTTCTCCTGAATTTTTGGATAACGAATTTTTGTTTCTTGTTGAAGTATTGAAAAGGAACGGTTATCCGCAGGATTTTATAGATTTTCACAAAATTGTCAAACTACCCTCTACACCTTGTGACGTATTTGAGGGTCCTGAAAAGAAGTCTGTCTACCTGAGACTACCATTTTATGGTGATTCTATGTCCTCAAGAATCAAGAAGGAAGTGTACAGTGCCTTGTCCTGTCTTCCCGTTGTGAAACCTATTGTGATTTTTTCTACAAGGAGTATACCTGTAGCATCCCGTAAGGATCGGTTGCCAGCGTCTGAGTGTTCTAATGTGATTTACAAGTATGTTTGTAATTGTGGAGTCAGTTACATCGGTAGAACTCGCAGACGTCTGGCAACTCGCATTTGTGAGCATGTTCCTGCATGGTTTGCTGCAGGTAAGAACTGTAAAGCTGTGACAGCAGTAACAAGGCACACTGTCAGCTGTTCACAGTCACGTGACTCGGATCAGCGTGCTAATTTTAGTGTCGTCACTCGTGCACAATCGAGTGTCATGTTGTCTGTGTTAGAGGCTATGTACATCAGGTTCTACAAGCCAATTCTGTGTAGCCAGAAAGATTTTGTGTTACAGTTGGCTCTGCCATGGTGATTTGAATTGTCATCACTGTTTCACCGCAATTTTGTAATGTCGAGAGAATTGTCACTTCCTGGGTCAGCCTTGAAAAGACCAGGTGAATGTTAACTCGGTTGATTTTACTTTAACTTTAATTTTGACTTCAATAGATGACTTCGCTGCAATTGGCCTTAACTTTTCTCTACAAATTAACTTCAAGATTTAAATGTTACGTAACAAAGTTAGGCTCTGCAAAATACTACGACAAATTCATAGATCCAGATTCCTATTCAATGGTGTAGCCTATTATGCATTTTGTGAACTGACATCTGTAGGAAGCTTTACACCCAAGCTATGATGCAGATTTATACAAAATTTATTTCTTAGATTTAATTAAACCTGCAGTCAACATTCCATAAGCAAATTCGTGTCACGTTGAACTCAGTTGTTCTCGACACTCTAAAGCTCATTAACAATTTCAACTGATGGTTTAGAATTTAAGCAGCTAAATGCACGTATCCCTTTTTAATGTCTAAATATAATATTCAATTTCGGTCTACTACCGGAAAATGTTGCGACAATATTGCTTGTATGATAACAATTTCTATACGCCGTGATGTGACAGTAAACAAAAGAACGAATTTGATGTGAAATATGTCTTTATTGAAATTTAAGAAATGAGATCATTTAAAAAAATATTTACATTGTCGGGATGCATATGAAAAGAGAAAGAATATATAAATTTACATCGATCACGCCCATATACAGGAGTCCCGCTTGAACTTTACAATTCATGTCAATGGACTAGATGAAACCATTAAAATGGAAAAATTATAGTGTGTTTGAAAATGAAACAAGAAAATATCTGAAACATGGTCACTGTAGAAACTAAAGAGCTGATGCAAAATTGCGGCTTCCCTAAGCTAGCTACTTTCTTGGCTGTCCATTTGAAAAAAATAACCGTAATACATGGTTTTTAAAATTTTAGTTCTTATATGTCCTGAACACTTTTTGATTAACAAAATTGACACGTGTGACAAAATGCAAGGTAAGGCTACATTGCGTGACAGCAGGCTGGAAACTTCCTTCTCATTGAAGTTGTATCTGTTGAGTTACAATTTGACTGACATCTCGTGTTAAATTACATTTTATTTCGTTTCGTTTTGAAATTCAGAAATGATATGCAAAAGGCTAAACTGGGGGCGCTGAGCTCGGATTTGAGGTTAATGTTTCTGTCTGACGAATATTTTCATGATTATTGCTGGCCTACTGATATACCGAACGAAGGCATGAAGTCATACCACGTATGTATGCTAGTCCATTTCTTCGTTATCTATATTTCTGAATAAATCTATTTCAAAGTACTATTTCATATGACGTTGGGAGGTATACCAGTGCCTCAATTATTTGGAATAAGGGCCGTATTAATAGAGATAGCACTACCCTAGCACTACCCTAGTGCTAGCCTAGCAGCAACTTCCGCATTAATAAAGGTAGCAAAAGGGTAGCGCTAGGGTAGCACTATGTCTGAGACCTAGCGCTAGGCTGTCGTATTAATAAAGATAGTACTGTAACTATCCTAGTGTTACCCTAGCACTACCCTAGCGCTATGTCCAAAATCTGGCAAATTTCCTAGCAAAGTCGAGACCTTGCTAGAGGTGATGCTAGATTGAATATTTAAGCGCAATATTGAAGGATATCTAATGTGATGTTTGCAGCATAGTAATGTTGAGCGCATTAGCTTCAAGATGGTATATGATTTTTCTAATTTGAATAAACATATCGAATCATAAATTGCAATTATAAAAGTTATTCTATAACTAAATAAATTGAATTTAAGAGACACATTCTATTTATGCATTACACTTCTGCACCAGACGTCCTGATTAATGGAATGGATAGCTTTTTTCAACATTTACACAACCAATATTCCTATTTATGAATTTCACCTAATGACAACAAAATTGATTGTCGTTGATACTACAGATTGTTTCATAAAAAATGGATCACCCTTAAACATCGCCTTAACTTCAACTTTGTCTAACTCCGCCAAACTTGAGCGAATTTCTCTGAAATTTAGAAGATATGTCAGTTGTGCTTACTAATATCATTGTTGGAAATTTCAAGCATGAATATTGAGTTGTTTTCCTGTTATAGATAAAAAAGTAGTAGATAATTTGATCTTCATTTAGCAATGTTACACAAAATCATACCTCACTCTTACAAAATTACATTTGTTTCCTTTGTTATGTAATATGTTGTTCTACAAGCCAAAAGCTATCAAGCAAAACAAAAATAAAGAAAATCGGTCAATCAGAGCCAGTACAGCACCATTATTCATCAACAATAATGTAACTGCTACATGTGATTAACTGGACTTCATGTTCCATAGCTTCCTGACTTCGTTGCAGTGGTGTTGGCAGCACTCCTGATTGCTCTCAGCTAGAAATCTATCTCCTACCGGTTGAAAACAATACAAAGCACAAATGAACAATAACGAGATCGCATTCACAAAAGGCGAAGTGTCAGCCTTGCTAGAACTAGGGTTTTCTTTGCGAGCTACAAGCAAGCGACTAAATGTCCCTTACACAAATGTACATCGATGGCATAATGATGATTTTCGACTCTGTCGTAAAGAGGGCTCTGGCCGTCCACGCAAAACATCCAAACGTAGAGACCGCCTAATTTTGAGATTTGTTAAAGTTGATCCAAGTCTCGAGATGGCTGCACTAGACTCGTCTATTTCTAAGTCCACTATTCGTAGAAGACTTATTGAGTCGAATTTCAAGAGCTGTAAGAGGCCCTCTCAGATCGAATTATCAGATCAGCATACAAAAGACGTCTCAGATGGGCAATGAGTCATTGTCACTGGCGAAATCAGTGGGATCGGGTTGTCTGGTCTGATGAGGCATCAGTCCGTCTGAAGGATAGTGATGGTCGATGGAGATTATGGATAAAATCTGATCAGGAAATTCCGACATTTACATCGTCCCCGGGTACAAGGTGGTGCGACTCTACTGATTTGGGCTGGCATTTGGACCAATGGCCGCTCTGAACTTCACATACAGCAAGGAACCATGAATTCTGAACGCTATGTGAATGTTTTACGAATGAACATTGGCCAAATGACAGATCAACTTGGTGATCCATCGACTTGGTTATCTATGGATGATAATGCTACGTGTCACAGGAGTAGTAGAGTCAACTTATGCAAGTCTCAATTAGGGCTTAGGACATTATCTTGGCCAGCTCGTTCTCCTGATCTGAATCCCATAGAAAATGTATGGAGTATTCTAAAACGCAACGTTCGTCGTTCACTGCTACCTACAGATGGCGTATCACAACTTACGTCACTGTTAAAAAGAGAGTGGAGAAAGTTAGATCAGTCAAAAATCAACGATATCATCGAATCAATGCCTAGACGAATTGGTAATGTCATTGACAATAAGGTAGGGCCACAAAATATTAGCTTCTTAAGAACCGTTACTGTATCATAGCTTATCAGATTATATAAGGACATTTAAATATATTAGGGACATGAAATAACATGAAAAATGCTTTCTGTATCATACTTATGTTTTATTTAGTCAAATTTTAAGATGATCCACTTTTTATGAAACGGACTGTAATTGCTTGCGCATGAAGTAATACAACGGTGCTAATATTCCGTGATTATCATAGCTTTCAAATGCTGAATATTTGCTGAATCGTGGGTTTGCTATTTTAGAATCTCAAGCGCATTTTTAAATACCCATACAAACGCATTTCAAACTGCTTGACATTCATAATCGTTGATGAATTTGTTTGATAATGAAATTGTGATGAAATAGTGTGCTTAAAATTGCTAAGTAGTCGAATTGTAATTTTTTATCTCAGTAGCCTGATAAGAATCAAGTTGTGTCGGCAATAAATTGACAAACATTTTTCTCTCCAGAAAGCTTTAGAAAATAATTCAGAATTATAGAAGAAATTCAGAAAGCAAGAAAACTTCCAATCAATACGTCTGACACTGCTTATGATTTAATCAAAAATGTTCAAGATAGGATTTACAATAATACATCATATTCTTTTTATATGTAGTGACTTGTTCACAATTTAATAAATCAGACAATGCGAGGGATTCATTTTCTCATATTTCATTCTCAGATATTAACTTATACTCTAAATTCATAATTAGAGCAATCATGGCATGAGAGGATCCCACTACGCTTAGATGTTAATTGTTGAGAATCACTTTCCAATACCTACCAAAATAATGAGACTGAGACTACACATTGAGCAATGACAGTAATCATAATTGGGAGTTCAATGCAAGTAGTAAGCAAAACTCCACTTCTGGACCGCGCAAGATGGCGGCCATCGCTGCGTCCCCCCCCCTCTGGCACGGCAGAGTGTCGTGGTCGGCCGCCGTGGTGCTTCGTGTCTGAGTCTCCCCCCCCCTCTGGAACGACAGAGGTTGTGGTCTGTCGTGGTGTGCCGGCCAGGTGGGTCCACGTTCACAACATGTTCGCTGACGTCCCCCCCCCCTCTGCAACAACAGAGTGTGAGACTCGGGTGAGTTGGTCCGACCGCCTGGTTGACGTGGGCGACCGTCTAGGTTGACGTGGGCGACCGCCAGGATTAGTCTTGAGGCTATAGTGTGTGATGTTTTTGGTGTGTAGCGTCCAAACGAAGCATCGGATGAGAAAACGGAGGTCAGATTCGGAATCTACGTGAAATTTTGGGTTAGGAAGGATGTTTCCAGCGAAATCGGAGAGAAAAAATTTTCGGCTGACGTCCCCCCCCCTGGACAGCTTGCTTCCAGTGGACGGATTTTGTCGTGCGATAGCTCGTTTGAAAGCTAAGAGTGAGACAAATTCAGTGAAAGAATCGGCTTGTTCCTATCTGTCTTCGTTCAAAAGTTAGAGCGGTTACAAGATTTTAGGTCGGAGCTCGCTCACCTGAAAAAATCCTAAGTGTCAGAGTGACTTTGTATGGGTAAAATTTTGAAAATTTTCCAAAGTGTGGAATTTCGACCTGGGACCGTCACCAAAACATTTTTCATCAAATTTCACTGACCCCCCCCCCGACAGCAATCTTCTAACTTTGGTTCTAGTGGACGGATTTTGTCTTACAGCTACTCGTTTGAAAGAGGAGAAAAAACTGCTGGACAACATTTTTTGTTGCGAGTCAATCGGACCAGCCGTTCAAAAGTTAGAGCGGTTACAAGATTTTAGGTCGGAGCTCGCTCACCTGAAAAAATCCTAAATGTCAGAGTGGCTTTGTATGGGTAAAATTTTGAAAATTTTCCAAAGTGTGGAATTTCGACCTGGGACCGTCACCAAAACATTTTTCATCAAATTTCACTGACCCCCCCCCCCCGACAGCAATCTTCTAACTTTGGTTCTAGTGGACGGATTTTGTCTTACAGCTACTCGTTTGAAAGAGGAGAAAAAACTGCTCGACAACATTTTTTGTTGCGAGTCAATCGGACCAGCCGTTCACAAGTTAGAGCGGTTACAAGATTTTAGGTCGGAGCTCGCTCACCTGAAAAAATCCTAAGTGTCAGAGTGGCTTTGTATGGGTAAAATTTTGAAAATTTTCCAAAGTGTGGAATTTCGACCTGGGACCGCCACCAAAACATTTTTCATCAAATTTCACTGACCTCCCCCCCCCCGGACAGCTAGCTTCTATCTTGGCTTCTAGTGGACGGATTTTGTCGTGCAATAGCTCGTTTGAAAGCTAAGAGTGAGACAAATTCAGTGAAAGAATCGGCTTGTTCCTATCTGTCTTCGTTCAAAAGTTAGAGCGGTTACAAGATTTTAGGTCGGAGCTCGCTCACCTGAAAAAATCCGAAGTGTCAGAGTGACTTTGTATGGGTAAAATTTTGAAAATTTTCCAAAGTGTGGAATTTCGACCTGGGACCGCCACCAAAACATTTTTCATCAAATTTCACTGACCTCCCCCCCCCCCGGACAGCTAGCTTCTATCTTGGCTTCTAGTGGACGGATTTTGTCGTGCAATAGCTCGTTTGAAAGCTAAGAGTGAGACAAATTCAGTGAAAGAATCGGCTTGTTCCTATCTGTCTTCGTTCAAAAGTTAGAGCGGTTACAAGATTTTAGGTCGGAGCTCGCTTACCTGAAAAAATCCTAAGTGTCAGAGTGACTTTGTATGGGTAAAATTTTGAAAATTTTCCAAAGTGTGGAATTTCGACCTGGGACCGTCACCAAAACATTTTTCATCAAATTTCTCTGAACGAGGGGGGGGAGGTCAGTGAAATTTGATGAAAAATGTTTTGGTTAAGGTCCCAGGTTGAAATTCGGAAGTTTTAAATTTTTCAAAATTTTCACCACACTGGAGCTCTCACACTTAGGAATTTTTTCACTTGTGGCATGTTACATGGACATGTGCTGGCGGACCAACTTCCCGTGGTCATATGAGAATGGTTCAGGTGTCATATTGTAAAGAATGATGAGACAAATCGTTTGCAACAAACCGCATGTCGCTACGATGAATACTTTCGGAGATAGAGCCATTTTAAGTTTTCTTCCGAGCATATATAAACCCCCGACAACGTAAGTCTGATCACTTCATCGAAAGACGAGGTAAGCGACGGTCGTCGCTCTGAGCTCCCGATATCGGGTGCAAAGGACTCTATCTTTTGAAGTAGGCAAGCTATCTTGCTACTTCAAAGTTTGTATGATAGAGTTTGATAGTGTCTTTACTACTGATAAAATTTTTTAAAAGTAGTATGAGTAGTAAAATGCGGAATTTTTTAAAAATTCTTAATTTTCAGTTTTTTTCAAAGTTTTAACATATAGACTAAGGTTTTCAAGTATCCTGAGTTCAAATCTGCTATCAGATTTGAAATTTAACTAAGTCTAAGGCAGCTTTGAGGGGTTAGATCCCAGCTACTGATCACTACCTTTGACTCGGCGTTCCTGTTACCACTTCGGGGCAGTGACAATGATGTCTTCAGCTGTAAAGAGCGGGTATCGGGGAAGATCTCTCACTTCCCTAGTGATCGGTACAAGGCCTTCGGGCTGTCGACGGGATCGAGTGCCACTCACTACACTCTTTAGGAATATGACTGTACTACATGATTCCAAACTTATACAAATTTCATTATCTTACAGCTAACGATAAATCTAACATGGCAAACGATAGAAACAGAAAATACCATATCAAAATGTGCTCTTGTGGGCGAGTTAATCGCAGTGCGGACGCCAAAGCTCATGTGAAGAAGGCGGGCACCGGCCACATGATTGTCTTGAATAGGGTTGCTTGCGTGAAGTGTAGAGTGCTGAAGGGTGATGAGGATGAGGCGCGTTTTTACAGAGTGCATGCTGACTGTAGTGGTGGTTTAGTGACTGATTTGAGATTTACGCAGTTGATTGTGGAAGAGAGGGAGCGAATGTTGGCGAATGTTGCGAATGTTGTTGAGAATGTTGTTGAGAATGTTGTTGAGAATGATGAGTTGGCGAGAGCGGTTGCGTCGTTGGAGGGTGAGATTGAGCAGCGGAAGAGAGTGCTTGAGAGTGATGATGAGGATGATGTGGATTTAGATAGGGAGCGTGTGAGGAAGTTGAGCTCTTCGTCATCGGAGGTGTCCAACATCGTCATCACCGACCCCCCGAAGAGCTCATCTTCCCCAAAAGTGAAGAGTGGTGGGATTCGTATGCAGTCGGCGAGGTGGTTGAAGGATGAAGAGAAGAGGCATGTTTCGCAGCAGATGGCGCATGATTTGTTAGTGAATAAGTTTGAGAGTTTGAAGAAAGTGAAGGATGAAGTTGTGAAGGAGTTGGATGAGTTGAAAAAGAAGGATTTGAAGTCGAAGGAGGTGGCGGATGAAAACATTAGAATGAGGCGTTGTGTGACTGATTTGAAGAATAAGACGCGAGAGTTGGAAGAGAAGAATGATGCGTGTGAGAAGAGGGCGAGTGCTGCGGAGAGAAGAATGAGAGATGCAGAGGCGAAGTTTGAGGAGATGATGAAGGAGATGAGTGTGTTGAGAGCGAGGAATGTTGAGTTGGAGAGGACTGTGGCTCGGCGGGGTGATGAGAGGCAGGCGTGTGAGAAGTTGGAGCGCATGAGGGATGAGTGGGAACGTGTGAATGAGGATCGTTTGTTTGAATTTCACATCCCTATTCGGGACATTCATTTGGCCGGCGAAGTACTCGTAAACCAGAATTTAGACGAATCCATCCTATGCTACAATGGTCATCCCACGAAAAAATGCCTCCACGCCAGCTTACGAATGCGCGGCCATCTCCACAAATTTTCGATTCGGAAACGCGCGAGACTACCTAAGGATGACTAACTTGGTAAGTGAAAAAGTAAATAAGATAGTATATCCTATTCTAATACATATCATTTTCATTGCAGATCTTTGCCCGCCTTCACCACCCCATCACGTCACTCCCGAGAACGAACCATCGGCTCTCTTAAGGGCCACCTAGGGCAAGACATGATAGAACCTCCACGCGGTTTGCCCTGGGCAGTCTTCGGACTGGCGAATACTATCATTAAGTTGAATCTGCTATCAGTCAACTTGAACGTTGCGTCGCGTTAGAGGGGTATATAAACCACTGCCTCTCATTTCATTTCATTTCAATCATGCAGACGCCGAACAGTCAAGTCAGCTCTCCTCGCGGACCGCAGTTAAGGCCGCGAAATTTATTTGAGGAGTTCGTCAGGCTAGAGGAGCAAGACAGAGTCCACAACAATCTTGCTCGGATTGGCAATCCGATGACAGCAACTGCTGTCAATCCAACGGAATGGCGCTACATTCCAATTTTTAGTCATGTGCCAGTTAGTGTGGAAGTCGACAGTGCTACCAAAGAGAGAGTCTTTGACTCTCTCAGCAGAATTGGTAGGCTGTAGGATGACGCTACTCCCGAGAACGAACCATCGGCTCTCTTAAGGGCCACCATGGGGCAAGACATAATAGAACCTCCTCGCGGTTTGCCCTGGGCAGTCTTCGGACTGGCGAATACTATCATTAAGTTGAATCTGCTATCAGTCAACTTGAACATTATGCAGTCGATTGCTATCCCTGAAGCATTCTGATTCGCTGTTGAGCAATTCATTGTTGAAAACCCTATATAAACCAGAAGATTGTAGCGCTTCTCATTCAATTTGAAGTCACGATGGAAGCGACATCTACCGACAATATTCCCGTCTTCACCGATGAAGACAACGGCATTCCCGAGTTCGTCATCCTCGACGAGTGGGATGAGGAGGATGAGAAGAAGGGGAAGATCAAGAGGATCGTTTGGACGGATGGGGTGTGGACTCCAAATACCACTCGCATCCGAAAGGTGCCAGATGCACCAGTACGACCTCGGCGGTATAGGGTCTATGACAACCTAACCGTCATACCCATTGACTATTCAAGCCAATAGTCATCTTGTTACTCCCGAGAACGAACCATCGGCTCTCTTAAGGGCCACCATGGGGCAAGACATGATAGAACCTCCTCGCGGTTTGCCCTGGGCAGTCTTCGGACTGGCGAATACTATCATTTAGTTGAATCTGCTATCAGTCAACTTGAACGTTGCAAATGAAGTTCGGTGTAATACTTCCTTTCGACGGGCGTTCCTGTAAAGGGCGGCGGTGAAACCCGTAGCTATGTATACCGCAAGGGACATTCGGCAATGGTCAATCTTGTTAAACCTCTCTGCGTCATGTTTGCAAGTGATTGCCTCTGTCTCAACGTAGTATGCATTCGCGCCAGGGCGACATTTAGCCAACTGTCGAAGGTTGCCTAAAACTTTCCATTGCATACGTTATGAGAACCATGAGTTCTACCTGTCTCTATCAATGAGACGAATTGATGAATGGAATGAAATGGGAGGACACTCACGCGCCACACGCAACATAACACACTTCTCTCTTCCGTAGTCTAACAAGCTCTTTACATATGGATCGCAGTCGATTGCTATCCCTGTATCAGAAGTGTAAGCTATCTTAATTTGTTTGACACTATTTTATCTACCATCATCGTCCATATGAAATGTTTTAAGATTTACAAGTTAGACTAAGCGTGCTACTATTTCCAAATGAAAAAGTATACATGGTTAAATCATCCACTTAAGCCCATCCGTAGTCTAACAAGCTCTTTACACATGGATCGCAGTCGATTGCTATCCCTGTATCAGAAGTGTAAGCTATCTTAATTTATTTGACACTATTTTATCTACCATCATCGTCCATATGAAATGTTTTTAGATTTACAAGTTAGACTAAGCGTGCTACTATTTCCAAATGAAAAAGTATACATGGTTAAATCATCCACTTAAGCCCATCCGTAGTCTAACAAGCTCTTTACACATGGATCGCAGTCGATTGCTATCCCTGTATCAGAAGTGTAAGCTATCTTAATTTATTTGACACTATTTCATCTACCATCATCGTCCATATGAAATGTTATAAGATTTACAAGTTAAACTAAGCGTGCTCCTATTTCCAAATGAAAAAGTATACATGGTTAAATTATTCACTAAAACCCCATTCAAGTAAGTCAGTATGAAAGCAAAGATAATACGAAATAAACATTTATTATGGCATGTATTTCAAAAGGTCTTCATCGTCAATATCGTCCCAGAGTCTGGCTTCACATAGATCACAAAAACAGTTGAGCTGCTTTAAACGTTCTTCTGCAGCGTCCCTCACTTTCTCAATGTACGCCCACTCCGCCACGGTTCGCGGTTGGGAGTTAGGGGTGTACCACTCCCATATTTGATGCAAGTGCGACTTGCTGGTCATCTCCATCACCCCTTCGGCATCATATTGTAAATATTTCCACCGTATGCCTGTTAGGTCGGGCAACTCCTCTTCATCCTCCTCCGATAATGATAACTTTCGTATATTGTCGAGATTGTATGTCTTCTCCACCTTCGCCTTTCTTGGTGCATTTGGTGTAACGAGCACCTTTGCTGATGTATATGGAGAGGAGAACTCCAATGCGGTATTTGGTGTTGTTGGAGGACTTGTCATGTTGTCTTTGAAATGCTGACTTTGAATAATGATAACTTTAACATTTTTCCTATTCTTAAGTATACACAAGCAGCCAATCAGAATGAACATCCAATGAATGAAGAGGATGAAAGTATATAAGCAAAGTGACATTCAGGTCATTTCATTTAATCTGTGAATCATACAAGTGACGAACGCACGATCTCTCTCTTTGACTATTATTTGAGGTGTACAAGTGAACTGCTATCTCGTGAATTCCAAATTTGAGTGAAGTCTCTATCTTGTAGAAGTATCAACCTTAAACTTGATTTCGTTGAAATGGTAAGTTGAAAATTTCCTCTCTCATCTCCCTCAAACGTGTGGCTAATAGCATCTTCCTCAATTTCAGGCATCAACTTCATCGCCAACACCCTCCCTTCTCGAGGAAAGTTTAGAGTTATTGAGTCAAGGTAGGTTGTAACACTACACTGAGGCTTGAACAGAGATGAAAGAATGATTTCTCTTTCAGGTGATGTGAGTTCCAGCTCAGGACTCTCGCGGCAAGGCAACGAGTGGGAATGTGCCGACTGCGGACATATGTTTACAAGGAAGCACAGTCTCCTTCGACACATCAAACAACGTGTGTGTCAACGCAAAGCGGCGTCAATCTCCGGAGGTGAAGTTGATTCTGACGATGACATCTCCTTTCCTTGCGATTTGTGCCCTCTTTCTTTTGATAGTCACTTTCAGCGATCTTCGCACAGACTTCAACACACACGTGCAAATGATCACTACACCAACGGTACCTCTACCATCTCCCTCATTAATGTTTCACATAATAATTTAGTACGCGACTACTGCATGGAGTCCAATACTCAAATTGTAGATTTTCCTGAGTGGCTCCTTCAAAATTCTAACATTATCGAAGCGCTCTTCAATAATTTAGACAATTTTAGAATGAAGGCGCTCATCTACCTTAAACTAAAATATATTAAAATAGATTTTCAAACGGGTCAAGTGACGGAGAGAATACAGTTTCATGTTCCTTCCTCTTCCGCAACCGAAGTTGTAGACTGCGAGTCTTGGCTAAATTTTCACATTCAATGTTTAAAATCAAATGTAGATAAATTCAATCATCGCGACAGCGCTCTCATTTTTGATGGTGTGGACTCAGCCATATTCAAAATTTCCCTATTAGAAAGTCATGCAGCTCGAGGCACATTTAAACTTCCAAAAACGTTGTATAATAAGAAAGCTGTCATCAATGTTGATTGTAAATCACAGTGTTTCAAATATGCAGTCCTATCCATCCTTCACTATAATGATATCAACGCGCATCGAGATCGCACCTATAGCTATAGACACTGGGAGGATGAACTAGACTTTGAAGGTTGTGATAGTAACAACATGAAAATCAAAGATGTAGAAACGTTCGAAAAACTTAATAAGATTAAAATTGTCGTTCACGTGTGGGAGAAGGGGTTGAAGGGTGCCCGCTATAATTCACGTTCAACTTGTTATGAACGTGTAGTCAACCTCTTATTAGTAAAACAAGATGATAGCGAGGAATGGCACTACTGTGGTATTCCCAAAATCTCTCGCTTGTACACTCACTTGGGGCACTCTAAAAGAGGTGAACATTTTGTATGCGACCGCTGCATCCGCTCATTTTGGAGTAAAGATAAATTTGAAACTCACTATGAATGGTGCAAGCGAGGTAAATTACAAATGGAACGCATGCCCAAAGATAAAATATTTTCACATAGGGATAATGGTGACGAATTAAGTCCCCTGCGTGTCATTTACGCAGACATAGAATGCTACATTGATGATATCATCCACAAGCCAGCAGCCATATCCTGCTATGAAGTATGGCATGACCACTTTATGAATAGACAAAACAAAATGCATACTTGGCAAGGTGAAGATTGCATTTCAAAATTTCTAGAATTTCTCGATTAAGCTGCAAAATTTCAACAATCATATGATTCCCAATTGCAGCGTAAGTCACTACATATGTCAGATGAAGACAAACAAAAAATTGAAAGTTGCACATCCTGTCCTAAATGTCATAAAACGTTTGATGACGATAAAATTAAGAAAGTGCGTGATCATGATCACATCACTGGTAAATTTAGAAACGCACTCTGCTCCAAATGTAACTTTTCACTTAGGTTGCGACGTCGTGTACTACCCGTCATTTTTTCATAACTTTAAGGGCTATTACAGTCAACAAGAATGCTCATAAAAGGAGGGTTGAGCCAGATGAAATCGTGGCAGTTTAATGTATAATAGCACAAACGAGAGAAAAATTCATGGCAACAATGACAGCAAAAGTTACCAGT
>CAJQUW010004352.1:0-27149 GCA_907163375.1 Prostheceraeus crozeri | reverse complement strand
CATAGAATTCACTACAGTTTGCATTGCTAGTATTGTTGCTATGATTGCAAATGGAAAACAATATTGCATGGAAATACTTATTTCTAGTGCTTGCACGATAAATATCCATTAAAAATGCACGATAACAATCCATGGTTCATAGACATCCCTGACTTAGTCCATGCATTTCTATGGTTCATGATTTACATGCAGAGATCATAGAATACTAGCAATAGGAATCATAGCATGCTCTACCATGCTATGATTCCTACGAAACCAGTGGTTACTTCCAGAGACATGCCTCCGTTGACGAAATTGTATCTCTGGCATTGGTTTCTGCTGGAATGCCAAATACAATTGAACCGGTGGGTTTTTTCAGGCGAGACAGCAAACACCCTCATAGTCTAACCCTGCTTAATTGGGAACAAGGTCCCTGTCTTGTCTGGGATTTCACGTGTAGTCACACCTATTCAAACATCGCCCTAAATGGTAAAGGAGCCATTGCCGATGCAGCAGAAGAGAGGAAAGTAGGGAAATGTCACAAAATAGGGGACTGCTACATCTTTGTCCCCGTCGGAATAGAAACCTTCGGTTCCCATGGAACATGTGCTGCAAAGTTCATGAAACAGTTTGGGAAGCGTCTTCGAAAAGCGACGGGGGAGGAAAGAGCCGGATCCTATCTCAATCAAAGGATCAGCACGGCAATCCAAGTGGGAAATGCTAATTGCATTATAAACTGCATCGTTAGAGGCCCCACTTTGTTACATCTTGACATGCTGTAGTGATTTTTACTCTTCTTTTTTGACTTTCTACTTACCCTTGTACACGTACATGTATATAAGAATAAGAACAATAATAGTAACATCTCAAAATACTCCTCGCTCTTTCCAATCACAAAACTGAGGACTCATATATATATATATATATATATATATATATATATATATATATATATATATATATTGTCTGTACTCATTTGTGTAGATGTTGAATAAATTATCATTATCATTATGGTAGACATAAACCTCGCCTACGGCTCGGTTTATATCATGCCATAGCTAGTCAATAAAAAATAGCATAGACCTCAAAAGCTAACTATGTATAGGATATCAAACGATATTTGAAAGCATTATCAACATAACAAACGACGGCCGCAGGCCGGAGGTTGTTATAGGATAATGCTTGAAAATATTTTTTTTCATCAACTAATTTATTTAAATTGAAACATAACAAAAATAATACCATCGTTTAAAACACGCTCTAAAAAAGTATGACAAAAAGTAACAAGTGAAAGTCAAAAAATTCAAAAAAGTCTACTCTTGCCTCGGGGTTGACCGCCATGGCAGGGGCCGTTGATGTGTTGTTGGCTGGTTATCCTCGCCTTGAGCGGTATCCCCTGAGGCACATCTCCATGGCCTGCACTAAAGCGAAGCTGACGCGTGTTCTTATGAATGCCACTTCATCGGCATAGGCGGTTTTCTTTTTCAAAGAATGGAGATGTGCTATTCTTTTTATCGCCTTTCTCGCTGCAGGCCCACATCCACCAGATGAGGAAAAAACCATTGGGAGAAAGCTGGCATGCTCCACTTCTCGCACCCTTTCCTCATATTGCCGACGCTTTTCCTTTTCGTGAAGGGCATGTGCACTTGACGGATGCTTGGGTGTTGAGGCGCTATGTGGACAGAAAACTCTGATGTCCATGAATGTTTTATGGAAACGATTGTCGTAAAAGCCACTCGCGCAGACGTCCAAGCGTGCTTCATCTCCTGTTATAGCAGTTCTGTATTCGAACGTTTCTCCCGTGATTGGTTGAAGAAGTGGTTCCCCAAGTAGCACAGCCCCGTCGGCCCCAACATGGGAAGATACCGTTTTGCCCAATGGCCCCGTGGGCTACCCGAATGATAGCAGGTGCCGGCCACCATCAGGAAATGGCCGTTTTAGTCTAGTTAATCCCACGTAAGCCCACATGCACCGGCGTGTAAACGACGTTGGCCCAGCAAAAAATAGCCCAATGTTGCCACAAAATACCCGTCGTCAGCGCGCATGCATTTACCGTGCACGCAGCGGCTCCACACCGAGCCGACGCCGAAATGAGGTGCTACCCATGAAGTGCCGACGCGGGTGCGTCAATCTTGCGATTTGCTTTCCTGCAATACCGCATTTTTTCCATTCCCGATTATCGATCTGGGCTACAGCAACAATGCCGTGACACTAGTTATGGCGATACATCCCCGTATCTCTGGCTCAAATATGGCGGGTGATGTGTACATCAATAGCGTAGCTATTATATGTATCGCCATAACTAGTGTTACGGCATTGTTGCTGTGGCCAAGATGGATAATCGGGAACGGAACTAATGCGGTACTGCAGAAAAGAAAATCGCAAGATTGACGCACCTGTGTCGCACTTCATGGGATAACCAAGCTGACTGCAATTCAAAACTCCCTTCCTGATTTAATTGGTTAAACTTACGAAGCGGATAGCTGTGCTGTTTGCGAGATAAAATACAATTCTGAAGTTCAAATGTGTATGTTCTCATCATAAAAAGGGGACTGAAACAATCGCATAATCACACAAGTATTAAAATCTGATACAGAATTACATGATATGAGACTTGTCAAAATGAACACGCTGAATTTTATTTAGACATTAAAACACAGAGATTCTAGAATAAATTATTTATGTGTATATACATTCCTTATTAGAAATATCTGATGACCTGGTTTTCTAATAACCAACATAATCACTTAAAAATGAAAGAAATAGCTAAATAGCTATGAGCATGACTGCAGTTGGCCATCCTTTCTTGCATTAGCATAAATAAATTGACACTGCCATCAGTGCTGCATCGGAGAAACTCGGAGGCTTTTGCAGAAAAGGATCAATTAGCTCTTCAAAGGCAATCCTCCATCTGAAAAATCCAACCTCTAGCAGACAGAAAATTTCAAAATGCTACTAAGAACTAACTAACTATACCCAAAAACAGCGATTCATTTCTATAGGATATGACGGACAACTAGTAAGTATTTTAATCTTTAGCTACTACAGTCTTGCTCAGCTACAGTTATTATTTTTATTTGTTATAAAGTAGTTAGAAGAGAGCTATTCAATATTTCCATTAAGTACTGCATCTAACTATATCGTATGATTTCTAACAGAAAAGGATTGATTAGACTTGAATAAAAAACCTTTTACAATAGCACAAATGTTGTGAAGTGTTCAATCTCCTCTCGACGTGGCGTCATCTACTAAAAGCCATCTATATAATAAATTTCATTTTAACAAGTCTTAGAATTACTGTCCGGTAAAGAATACTGAAGCGTGGTAGGGAGTAAAAAATTACGGATGAACCGTTGAATTTTGAATGAGCTAGAGACTTGATATGAAATTGAAATTAAGTTCGAGCATATTATCAATGCCATTTAAGCAATGTCTTGACAACAGTTTTAAGTAACACATTTCCCACTTATTACAAGACAAAATGAAATTGATGTGACTTTTTTACAGAAGCTGCAGTTTAAGATTGCAAAATAATAACAGCTACGCGGTAATGATAGTAAATTCACGACTATGTCTCAACTGCAATTACAGGAAAGATAATTAATCTGGATACGAATCATGATTATCAAGCAACCTGGAAAAATCTGAAAGGCAGATAATAATTATAATATTAGCAATTCTTGGCAATTTTTATTGATCTGGTAAAGAAAGATTCTGATATCATTTTCCTTTATAGTTGAAATCAATGAAATATTATTATTCTTCAGTCTTTCTACGCACAAAATCAATAAATTATGACAAAATATATTTCGTCGATCTGGTCTCATCAATTGAGATAGAAAGAAGTCCTAAGTAAAAATTTTGGAAGTCAAATGCTAAATCATTTGAAATCTCTGTACAAAATTACAAACCATCAATGTCAATGTCGACATCTACCAAATATACACATATACTAAAGTTCATTGATTCTTGTTGTACTGACAGAACTACGACAATCAATGAGCTGTGGTATATGTGTATATTTGTTAGATATCGATATTGACAGTTTGTAATTTTGTAGAGATTTCGAATGATTTGGCATTTGACTTCCTGAATTTTTTCATATGATTTCTTTCTATTTCAATTGACAAAGTCAGATCGGCGAAATATAACTTGACATAATTTATTAATTTTTGTGCCCAAAAAGACTTAAAAATTCATTAATTTCAACTAAAAAGAAAATGATTAATGAAGATGAATTTCTTCATTTTCTGAGTCATGGGTACAGAGGTGATGATACCCGGAATACAATCTGAACAGGAAGCATAAAGAACTAATCTCCGATGAAATTTGTCATAAAGCTTCATACCCTCAATGAACATTTTCATAAAAATAATTTTCATAAAAATAAGTTGAATAAAACTTGAAATTCAACGGTTCATCAGGCGATGTGATCAATGAAACTATAAAAAAAGCTACTGGCGCGCGTAGCGCATCTATGAAAGTGAAAGTCAGAGAAGACCACTCAATAGTCCGAGTCCACTTAGTCCGAGTCAGATAAATCACTGTGACTTAACTGCGCTTGGGCCTCCGCCTCCTTCATCTAAACTCTCGTTGTCGCCGCCCACCTTTGCCGTCCCTTGTACCACGCATATACCTGCTGGAGATCTCCTCAAAATTCTTGGAAGTTATCGTTGGAAACTGCTGTTTCTTCACAGAATCTGTAACGGAAATGGCACCATTTTACACCCACATAGCTGCTATGTCACTGAAATGGTGTCGTTTTTATATTTCAAGATAAAAGTTTACAACATCCGGTGGATATGACGATCCCAGTTGATTAAAATTCATCGGAGATAATGTATTCGCAGATATGTTTCAGTAGACAAGATGCCATCATCAGTGACCGTGACAACGATGCAATATATGCAGGACTTAAAGGAAAGAAAAATCAATGCAAGGAAGGTGGTTGTGATTTGTTACAATTAGTCATAAAATAATGCGAATGAAGAAATGACTTCATGTAGAATGGTTGAACAATTTTTGTGTATGGACTGCGCTAACTGACCCCCGTTCAGCGTGGACAAGGACGAAAAACGGGGAAGTCAGTAAGGAGAGCGTACATTGAGCACCTTGAAACTTTTGTATTGTGCGCTATATGAATACCGTATTTTCATAAACGAAATTTTCAATAAATGAGTACTTTAAAATTGCCTTTGTCGGGATATCAATATGAAACGATTTTAGAAGGGAGTCAACCTTTCACGTATTTGTTTATCCAAGCAGATAATAATAGACCTGCTTCACTATGAAAACTACCCGCAAAAAGAAGAAATGAGCATGGGAACCTCCATTGAACCTCCTGTAGTTGAATTCTCATTAGACATTATAGGAAGCAATGTCGGTTTTTACATAAAGTACATTGATGACATTTTAACTGTCTTTTCGGTCTGCAACCGAAACCAACACTTTTTTAAAACGGTTTAATGCTGTTGATTCATCACTTCATCTTACCATAAAAAAGAACCGATAAATAGCTCAATTAATTTTCTAGATATAATAATTTTCATAAAAATGGCAAATTTGAAACCAATGGTATAGAAGAAACAAATACATTATTGTATACTCACAACCACTCCTACAGTCCCTATTGTTATTAGAACAACGCGATTAAAGCATTGTACAATATATCTCAAAAACTGCCTCTCAATGGTCATACGCGGCAAACTTGCATTTTTTACCCAGGCCGAGTAAATTTATGCAGGTAAACTATTGCGCATATGTAAAGAATGAAAGCACTGTATACATAGATAGAATTTCAATGTGATTACAACTTCCACGTTTAGTTGTTGGAGTGACCCATGAGCCTGATAGCTTTCAGATGGTCATCGACCACCATAATCATGCCTCGTGGAAAAGCGCCCGTCTAAATACAAATTGCTTTTTTGCTATTAGGTCTACCATCATGATAATGGAGTCCCTACAACAATTGAATATTGAAAGACCCTCATTTTCAAAGAAATTCCACGTTTAGACTAGACGAATTTATGTATCTTAAGATGTGAAAGATTGCATCCATTACTGGACCAGCTGGCATCATTACTGGGACAAAAGAAACATACTTGCGGGACAGCACCTCGAAAGGGAGGCTCAATTCCGGTGCAACAAAACCTTTTTGTGACAGGGATTTCTTGCAAATATGCTTTGACAACTTCAATGAATTTGGCTGAAAAATTACTTCAATTCATTTTATATTAATTTCTTTTGACCGAGTGAAACTGCTTTTGAGAAGCTGATAAATTTCGTAGAACAGTAAAATAATCATGCTTTGTTTACTATTTATACATATACAATCATTTCTACTCTGGCTACAAACTTATTGAAAATACATGTATTATGCAAGTAACTGAGAAGCATTATTTGCACAATTAAAATTGCTAAATGCTAATCAAATAAATGACGGTAATTTTCAAATAATGCTTCCACAGTCTTTTTCAATTATCAAACAATAATGAAATATTAAAAATACACAAAACCGAATACAATAACGAAAACTGAATGAACTAGATAAACGAAAATTAAAATTCTGGGATGGAATATCACAAAACATTATAACTGAAGACTTCAGAAATCAAATAACCACTAGTAATGTGCATCTAATCATGTTAACATGCAACAAAGCAGACATTAATTCAGGGATTGTTTTTTAGTCTTGACATCTTAACTTACCGAAAACTAGCTATAAGAATGGGCCTTTCAACCCAAACTTAAATCCTTTGGATCCGATCCTCCCATCTAAGTTGCACTGCAACTGTACGTTGTGCGATAACAGCGTGTCGAATATTCTTTTCACCAATTCAGATTCATTCCTTCCACCGATAACGGAGAGACGACGGACCTAGAATAAATTAGGCTTAATTAGATAGTTTCAGCGACCGAATATTTCCTTGCTACCGTTAATTAAAATATTTACGTGTCTATTAAGTTCCCGCACTGGTCATATTTTATGGAAACGGCAAAGCTCTTCAATCTAATAAGCATTATAGTTAAGAATCTTTATCATTGTTCAATTTAGAGCCTAAATCCAATGTTCTAGCAGATGTCATTGACACTGATTAGCACGAGCTTTGTAAAGCAAATTGAAAAATGATTCTTATAGAAGAGCCCTGGGCAGTTGAAATGAAATAGAACACGGGTAGTCTACTTTTGCTACATCTCCCAAGATGCCTAGGATCGCCTAGACCGCGATTTCGATTCAACGACATAGTATATAGTAGTTGCTTTATAATTTCATGCATTTTTAATGAATGGTCGAAGAAAATTTCTATGTCTTATAGGCCGGCCCCTCCGCATTTACAGTTCTACTAATGAGAGATTTCATTGCAGAAATTCCATATCTGCTAGGTCAATACAGGGAAAGTTGAATGTAAGATAACCAGAATAAGTAGGCCTACTTTTGATTTTCCAGCTGGCAAGTATGCAATTAGGCATATCTGTAGGAAGATTTTAAAATCAAGCAAGTCATAACTGTGTATATCGTACATTTAATAGTAAATTTCACAAGAGTAAAAGAATTAATGAATGAGTAGATTGATTAAAATCAATATGCGTCTGGAAGCCGACAGCAATATAATCTAAATAAAGAATGGAAATGCTTTTTATTTTGATGAATCTGGGCACTCTTGATTTACCGCAATAATAGACACCATTACAAGTTACCAGCTTCAAATTCTCGAACTGCTCGAAGTCGATTTCATCAAATTCTAGCTATTATTTCATATCGACCAGATTTCATTTCAATTATCATATACCAGTGCAACGAAATCTAGTACTACTAACTTATTTCATGCTCACCTCTCTCAAGGCCCGACAGGGTTTCAAGTCGAAATGAGAGATTCAATAGTAATTCCATTTTCGGTAACAGTCAACAAAATTTTTGAACACTTGGCCAAATCAGTGATGAGTTGATGTTATGACCAACCGCGATGATTTATCCACTGTCGTCCACGGAGTTTGAGAATTTGGAGAACCTGAAATAATTTTGTTTTCAGCCGAGATTTACTGTGTTTAATGTCGGCAATATGGATCAATCCTTAAAAATATGCACAAGTAACTGCGATGAAGTAATAGTGCATGTTCATCACACAGTGGCAGAACATTGTGTCAGAAAAAAATGTATACGTAAATGGGATGTCTTAAAGCAAGCCACGAAAATGAAAATATGCACAATTAATGTAAATAGAATGATTAAATATTGAGTTCCAAATTCAGTTGAAAAATAGAATAGACCTGAATAGCTGGCATTTCATCCAATATCAGGAATCATTAGAATCCCTAGTTCACATATGTCAACATCGACACAACTCCCTATTTAAAGTCGCAGTCATACCCGGGTAAATTCGAGATTTGCAATTAAAAAGTTAGTTAAATTTCGACAAAATAACTATAACTTCGACTGAACTATAATTTTGAGAATCAAGGTAGATCTATCCATAAAATGGCGTAACTTTTATACTAATATAGAATTTCGTCATTCGACCTAATAATAGTGATAGGAGACATAACTTTTGTTGAGTATACCTAGCATTTCAGCGAATTTTCTCAGCACAGTGGATGGCGATTAGACCTACTTTTAATGATAAATCAAGAATATCAACTTTAAATTTCAACAACAATTTCCCTAACTCCTAAAGTAAAGAATGGGGGCATATTGACACCTTTTAGAAGAGAGATATTCGGCCACTTGATATTTTACTAGAAAAGCGGATTCTACACTTTGAGAGCTACTTAGCGAGAATATGATTGACCGGTGGGCGGCATTTCGGTTCTCTTTCACTCTGCGTTTTAAGGAACCCTCTGCTTTTCCTATCACCAATCCAGAAAAGATTGGTGTCAGCCGATCTCACTCTCTTCCACCACTGTGACAAAATATGATGGGGAAAGCATCATATCGCAACAATTTCTTTCTTCACTACTTCTACGCGTAGAAGTGCACCCCAATGCCGATAAGACGAAATCTCTAGACCTAGCTTATAGAAGGTAGCCTAAAAGTTGGCGCTGAAATTTGAGACTTTGCGCCCCTCAACCAGTCTTAATTGAGTTTGTAAAACATTACAATTAAAGGATTAAGTTACATCCAAAGGTTGTAAATCATTGATCGTCTTGTGAAGTTCGCATATTGACATCAGTGTGCAACATAAAGTAAATGTATGATCTGCATAACATTTAAACATATATACATGCCATTTGAATATGATGAAGTGAACAAAGGTAAATATCATTCAGACTGCTTTAATAATTACTTCAAAGAATCTAATAGGCATATCAGATCCCGCGTAAATTAAATTGCTTAACTAAAAACCACGGCGATAAGAATGTTATGTTTCACAACATTGCCTGCAGGAAGTCCGAAGTAAATTCTTACTAGATAAGGCATAACTGCGGCAAAATATGATGCGGAAAGCATGTGAATTTTTAAAATACTGCTATCTAAACATCCGTGACAGAACGAATAATAACAAATCTAGCAGAAGACATAACTTTTTTTCAGTAAATGTTATTAGCACTGTATCTTTTTGTACATTCAACAAATCTTAACATCATGATGAAGCTGAATGATAGCTCACACTGTTTGACAGTTCTCATGGAAAAATTCGGTCTTCTTCATGCTAAAATCCTGCATCAAAGAAAACTCTCAATTATCTTTCGGAAAGCCTACTGGCCACAACTGACCACTTAAGAAATTAAATTCAACACGAAAACTGCATATGAAAATGGTTCAACTTTTTTTATGAAATTATTTATTAAACGGCTTGTGTGATCTGCACAGCAGTTAAACATAAACACGAAATTTAAACATGACGGAAGTGAACAAAAGTAAACATCATTCATGTTGCCTTAATATATACTTCAAAGAATCTGAATCATACATCAGACAACGCGGAAATTATATTGCAAGCCTAAAAAGAACAACGCTAGGAATAGGTTAGAATCACAGAATCTAATTCTGTGGTTAGAATATTATTCCACGAGAAGGAGAGAAATGACCACAGCGTACGACAACCACAGAACTAGATTAGGGAAAGACTTCCCGCTTTCATTCATTCACCGTTACTTGCACTGAAGCCGCGATTTCTTGTTTACATCGACGGCCGCTGAAAATACTTGGGCAAGAAATTGGAGTTAGCCAGCAGCAAAGCATGAAAGACCAGTAAATTACAATGTTTTGCTTGAATTACATCATGCAATATTGTGTTCAATTGCTAAATTAGCAAATGTGCGGTACCTTAGGCATGCCACAGGTTGAATCGATATTTGAAGAGATCAAAATTTGACGGTCACATTTTTTTTTATCATTGAAGTACTAAATTCTTGATTGACATGTTTTGACAACTTGTAGGAGTCTTCGCAATTGAAGTAAATAATATAAGTAATATAACTTATAATTTTGTTTTTGACTGATATTATTCAGAGGATATATGTGTCATGTTGTGTTCCTCGCTGCTAAAATCGAGCGATAAAATTTTCAACATTATCATTTCATTTGTTTCTGTGTAGTAATTCCGATCTTCTCAAAACTTGACTGAGTAAAATATAGAGAAAGAAATTCATTCCCGTTAAAAACATCTCATTCGTATGTAGTGCTCACTTCGTTTACAGCGATTATGAAGATAACTTGGTATCTCAGGGAAGGCAAGGTGAGAAAGTCAGTTTCAGACGAAAACCTCTTTTGAAAAATAATGCAGTTCCCAGTGTTTTTTATGGTTATCCGTCCTAATTGAACACGACACTAAAAATACCTCGTCGCGCACCTCCAGATCGTTCCAACATCTCATGTCCCAATTCTTTAACGGCTGTCCTGCATTGCAAGGTTTTTCAGGACTTTTCAATATTCAATCAGCTGTAGAAGTGTAAATAGGCTAATGAATATAGCCTATCCCAAAGCTCTTCCGTGACTTTTCATGAACTGACACAGTGAAGCCACATGTAAAGTTTGAACCGCCAATTATTATTTGTTTTAATGCTACGACCTAAAAGTGCTTCACCTGCCTGGACCCTGTTACGGAATCTGTCAAGTTCTCTCTACAATCCGCGCTCCCTTAGAATATTTATTGATGTATGAGCTTTGCTAGCACTGCATGATGATCAGCTGCTGGTCTGATGAATGAAACTACACTATGTTGACGTTTCTTCTAGCGAAACTGTTCTCAGATGAACGTCACTTGTGAGGAGTAGGCCAAAATGAGACAGCCGGCGTGACGAATTCCCGCTATATTGAAGCAGTTGATTTCGAAGATGACATGGCCAACAGTTAGACGACAAAACTGGCCGAATTGGTGTGCTTTTAGACAGGACGATGCAATATGAAGATTCCATCCTGGTGTTAGGTCTACCTGCAGATGCTTGCATCATATGATGTAGGTGCTCATTCTGACACCTGCCTGTGAGAAAGAAGATCCGATCAGTGGAAAATGTTAAGTGGAGATGTCACCATCAGGAATTGTGAGTACGTTTCCGAAAGAAAAGGAATGCATATTGTGATCATATTCTAGAAGCAGAGTACAGGTACGGTAGCATGATGAGGTGCACACGCTAATACAAACATATGAACATATTTTGAATCTATGGATTTGTCATGTAATTATGCTTTCGGTACAAAAGTTTTGCTGCATTCATAGAATGCGATTTAATTGTCATCATCAAACTCAATTTTTCCCATTGAAGTGCTGATATGGATATAAATTGTACATCATTCTTTCTAATAACTTGCAGATGGCAGACCTAAACGGGAGTTTTAAACTGCACTTTGAATATGTGACGGATCATTTTCAGTTTTCAAAATAATGTTACTAAGCAATGGTGTGCTTTGAAAGTTATGACTTTATTAAATTGAGTCGATTAGTTTGCATCAAAGTGACAATAATACATTAGAGTACTGATTGTCCGGGAGACCCTGCTGAGCAGGTGAAGCAAATTTTTTTCTAGGGCAGGACAACCGTTAATAGGCCAACCGAAGTGAATTTTTGATGCGTCTCATTTGCTTAAGTTAATGAGAAATCTATTGCATGACTATCAAATTCTTACTTACAAAGATTCTGATGGTGCATTTCATAAAATTGAATGGATTTACATTGAAAATCTTCATGAATTGCAAACAAATGATTCATATATTTTCGCAAAAATTCTCGTATTCATTACAAACGGGCACTTATGAAGGTGTTCCTTTCATAGAAGGAACGTTCATCTATAACTGCAAAAGCGCTTAATCACATATTTGAGTTGATGAACTTCCACAGAAACTTCTTGCAATTTTATCAAGCTGCAATTACGATGACTGACTATGCAGATGAATCAGAACCCGTACGTACTGCGTGATTACTTATATAAATGGAAATGGTGTAAATGTCTACTTTTTATCATATGAGCTTCTAATCACTTTTATCAATGCATAATTGCCGCGACTTTAATAGTATCCGCCAACTTCTTACCGAGGTATTTTTTAGACACAAAATACACCCCAGTATATTTCTGATACGAGACAATGACTTGCTTACCGGCTTCACGTGCTGTTGATCAGAGCAGGCCGTCTTCGCTATGACGACAACTGAAGTCTCGTTTACTCATTCAATTAGTTACTTTCACCAAGTAAAATTTCATCACGTGATAGCGTTGGATGAAAAGCTGCATGAATATTATGAAAATCCAGATTTCCCTTTTCACGTTGCGCAATGTCATATTTCAGACTCGTGGAGCGTCTGCCCAGGTTTCTCTTAGCCTAACTAATAACTTTCTCGTCTGTATCAAACAGGTCGACCATCTGACAAGCTTCATTACGCAATTTCTACACAAAGTGACGTTATGAGTTTGTCAATGAAATTCTCTTTCAAGACAATAAACTACCACAAATTTGGAAGACAACGCCCAGCGTACTCGACCTAGCTTACTGTACAATAACCATTACATGTACTTGTTGTAGTATTCTTACTAGCAGCAGCACAAAGCTCAATCAATACTTGCCTCCGCACCAGTCAGTCGGTAATGATGTATAATAGCGGATTATGAAGTAAGTCTGACAAACGTTTTCCAAGAATCCACAGGCTTGCAGAACCGAAATATATCTATTTGAAATATGAGCACTTAAACAAAATATACCCAAAGCTTCTAAATATGCCGTAAGTTAATAGAGTACCGTTGTGCTTCAAAAATGTCTTCATAAACAGAAAATGAATTTGACAGAAAATGAGATTTCAGCGTCAACACGTAGCCTCACTCTGTATGATGTAAGGGTGAAACAAGTGTATTCCGTTAGTACTCACAAAATACAGGAATATAGAAGAATAAAATATCTGTTCCATGATAATGTTGCTGATTGATTGGGGACACTGATCGATATTCAAATCCTGCATTACCATACATGCTGTGCAATCGCCACTTATAGCATTATTCATATGATGACAATTATGGTTTACTACATGTCATAACTTTCATCGTTATGGAAATTTCTGCATAAACGGCTGGCTAAATTTATAAGCATCGGCGCGCTACTGGCGAAATTGTGGCTTATCGGGCAAATATTTAGAGATGCCGTCAGTCGCCGGTACGGTGAGGGTTTTATTGGGCATGGGTCACCTCAAGTGGTGCCCTCACCTTGCCAATCCTCAAAAAAGTGGTGCCCACGACAGCCCATATGACCCATTCCTGAGCCAGCGTGGGGCCGTCAGAAGCGTGTTACTAGGGTCTAGCCACATTGTGTGTTACGTCCGACAAAAGATTTGCAATCCCGAAGAGCATTGTGCCTCAAGTTGATGAAGCCACCGACGTGGCATAAGAGAGCATGAGCAGGACTGAATGCCTTTCCGCAAGCGCATCGTGCTGGTAATCGTCTGCCATCCATATCTCAAGCATAGCGCATCCCTGAAAGTAGTTTTGTCGATAGAGAAGCCATACTTTTGAATGGGAAGAACAAGTAGTCACGATGAAGCACCGGTTTCGCGAGATATAGTTCTGAGATATTTTTGATTCTCATTGAGTCTGCTGTGGCATTTCTTTAGCGATTTTTGCTTGCTTTTTCCTGTTTTCCAATCTCAGTGCTGACTTAATTTCAAGCTGCTGTCCGTTTACTTCAGATACATCATCTTGTTGCAGAGGAGAACTAAGTCGGACTGAATTTTCATAAGCAGATTCAAGGTCACTTAACTTTCTGAGGTCAAGACCTCCCCCTCTCTCACTGGGAGTGCAAGTAGATCACGTTCAATTTCACCAAGTGGCCCTTTTCCAGTGATAGCTGGAATGAGATTTCTTGAAATCTGGTCATCAAGTAGCGTCACCTTAGAAGCAAATGTTGGTGTTGTTCTTGCAAGGTAGTTAAACTTTGGGAGTTATCCGCGAACAAAACCACAATAAGCTGGTTGAGGAGCACTGATCGCAAAAAGTCGCTCAATCATTTCATAAAGTCTTCTCAATTTTTTGGCTAGCATTTCATCACACACTTCGTGAGATCCAATTACCGATCCCAAAACCGTGTGACCAGCAACAATTTTAACTTCTGTGTCATGGAATATGTCTTCAGCCATCTGTTTGCATTCTTCTTTGACAACTAAGTGGCACTTAGCATCATTGAGAAAGTATCCATATCCGCTCCCGAAATCTTTGATGCTATTCCAATAATGTTTTGAGTCATTCAGCTTCCCAATGCTGACGCATCATCCGCATACCATTTTTGAAGGATGTCAGTGTTCATTTCCTTAAGCTTGTGAATCAAAGGAAGAACAGCTATCCCGGCTAAGGGAGTATCCCTGAGTGATACCCTCTTTCGACCCTATCGTCTTTGATCCAACAAACAACGGAGTCGCCGACTTGTAGGAATTTTTAATAGCTGTTGATAGTGATGGACATACTATTTCTATATTTTGTAGTGCAAGTTGCCGGTTCAGTGAATTAAACGCATTAGATGCATCGATTAACAGCATTCCTTCCGTATCGCTGTCTTGAAACCCTTGTTTAAGAGAGTGAATTGCGTGTTCGATTCCAGCAGTCTGTCCACAGCATAATTGTAGATTGCCTGCTATTGTGGACAAGTCTTGTTTAATGCACTGCAAAATCACTTTTCCTATGATACGTCGGCTCATTTCACCAATGCCTATTGGGTGAACCCTTGGGTTCTTGTCAAGGGGAATCAAGCGACATTCATTATAAGCTACAAGATATTCAGAATCTATCTCACTTCTGCATAAGCGTCTCGCTACTGCTGCAAGTGCTTGACGTAGATCAGAGGAGCAAGCACCGAATCCACATAGCAGCCTCCTCCACGCTTCAGCATCTAGTCCAGACGGACCTGCTGCTCCTCGAGTGTGTAAAGATGCTTTCAGAATACTGTCTGAGTCAATAGAGTCAAAGATTGCTGGATGAAAATTGTAAGCTTGTGGCCATATTTTGCAGATAAGTTCAGGATGCATAGGTCCAGGTTCTGGATGCTTTTCAATCAAAATATCTTCTATCGTTCTTCCGTCCACCACATCATTCAAATCATGAACACCATTTTGCATATTCTCCTCCAAAAGTCGTATGGCTGTTCTTACTTGTCCGTTTGTCATCTTTTCAACGAAGTACTTTTTGATATCTTTTCGTTTACGTGCTCTCTTGCGAATGCTTTTTCGCTGTTGTAATGCATTCGCCTCATGGAACAAATCTTTTTTCTTTCCATTGCGCTTCCAGTTTTTGGACGAGTCATGGCTGCTATTGTCATCAAGGCACTTTAAATGATTGTCATCTGTCGGAGAATGTGACTCCAACAGTATATTGTTGTTCCAACAGTGTAGGGGCACAATCTCATCATCCAAGATGATGACAGAGCACACCAGCCAGGTGACAACAGCTCAGCAGTTGAGTAGGCCTGACTCCCATGGCCCTCACACTCTCCTGATCTTTCAACGAACTTGCGTGGGATGAGACTACTAGATGGATGAAAAAGTCGCATCCACATTTTCCAACCAATTTCGAACAACTTTCCGAAAGAATGTTTGAAAAGTAATGAGAACGCATTGAGCAAGAGGGATCGCATGAACTTTATGAACAACAGAATTTGAGAATTTTGCAAGCGCTTACTAGGAGTAGAATTGCAAGCTAATGCAAAACTTAGATTTATTTCAATATTAAGAAAACATCATCAGTTGGATAAATACTCTATAATGGAATCCTGTTAGATTATGATACATTAGCGTAGGTGGAAGCTATTGGTAGCGCTGATTAATTGGCTTCTTTATCGTACTGTTACGCTACGCTTCCGTATTACCCAAAATAAAAGATGGAAAATGATTAAACAACTTTATTGTTTAATGTGAGTTTAAAACAAATATAAAGAGCAGGTGATGGTCCTTAAGAGAACCTTTTCAGCGTTCACGTCAACACAATGTTACAAGTCCAGGAACTCATCAACACCAAGAGTTCAGCAGCAGCAGAGTCTCGGGAATTGATAGGTCACTGACACCACACTTCAGCCGCCTTTGCCGCACTTGATTTGCCTATGCGCTTCTACTAGCGGGACGCTGATCGATTGTCTTCTGCTCGGCCACCCTTGCCGCGATTGTTTGTCCTCTGATCCGCCTCTTCCTCACTCGGGATGCCGACTGACTCGCGTAAAAGGCTATTGTGTGGCTACTGTTTATGAGGGATCACGATGAGCTTCATTATACTGACGTCACCCTGATGTCGAGAGCTGGCGTAACGCTGATCTCACTCGAATCAATAGATTTGCCTGCCGTCAATGAACGAAAAAAATCATGTCTAACTGAAGATTTGTAAGAATTAAGACTCACAACAGTACATTATCTGATGACTAATTTGTAATTGCAATCAATTACATTTTTAGACATGTAATTGAGAATTAATTGCAATTACTTTACAGTCAGAAGTGTTGAATTTTCATATAGCACGCAGATCAAACTGCTACTTCAATAAAGAGCTGCCATACTTTACATGTACCCGATGTGCAAGTGGCAATTCTTTTAAAAAAAGGCTTCATGACGAAACGCATTGTCAAAGCACCGGTGTAAAGTGTTGCGAGTGTAGAAGAAGTCATATCAGTTCATTTCAATCGTTTATTGAACATAGGAATTGTAAACGGACAGAAAGCTATAATTCTTGACGTCAGGCGTAGCTGGCCTGAGCAGCGAAAGTGAAAGTTCTTTTTCCAGACATCGACATCGCGCACACGATGACGTAGATCCAATAATAGCAGAATCACAGTCATCGGGGAATGACGTTGGAGTGAGTCAGCCACTCACCGCTGAATGAAACGCATGGATTAGATATACAGACATCACAGATTATATTACAACACGCCCCCTTAATCTGTGTATAATAACAGAATATATATACATGCATAGATGCTTTGAGAAATAGTACAGATGACGTAAACAGTAAAGCAATGGGGGTTAAATGTGTACGTAGTATCATATTCAATACCATTTAATCAGTCAGAAAAATAAGATCACAAAATCGTTTGAACTTGGATCTGCCTAGCGGTTTGGTCAGAGCGTCAGCTGGATTACTATCAGAATTAATATGATACAAAGAGCATGTGTTCTGTCTGATGTAGTTACGGATGAAATGATAGCGGATGTCAATGTGTTTTGTGCGCTGGTGGTTTATCGGATTTTCGGATAAGGCAATAGCTCCGCGATTGTCGCAGAAAATTTTGGTTTCTTCAGTTTGTAGGTCAAAATCAACTAGCAGTCGTCTGAGATAGATTTCTTCTTTGATTGTCTCCGCGAGAGAGATGTATTCAGCTTCCGTCGAGGATAAAGCAACTGTTGGTTGTCGTTTTGTTTTCCAGCTTATTGGGCCGGTTATTTTGAATACATAGCCTGAGGTTGACTTTCGGTCATCAGTATTAGACCCCCAATCTGAATCTGTGTAGCCAGTCAATGTACATGTTTCGGATTTTGTGTAACAAAGATTGAAATCTTTCGTACCTTTTAGATAACGTAGAACGTACTTGGCTGCTTTGACATGTTCTTGTCCAGGGTTGTTGAGATGCTGAGAAAGTTTGTTGACAATCCAGGCTATGTCTGGCCTAGTTCCCAGCATCAGGTAGAGTAGACTGCCAACCAGGCCTCTATATTCGAATTCAGTTGTCTCTTCATTTTGTGATGCATGTAACTTTATACCTTCAATTGCAGGGGTCGGAGTAGTGTTGCATTCACTCATATTGAACTTAGTCAAGACTTTGTCGATGTAAGCAGATTGATTGATCATGTAGGTATGGTCTTCTCGTGTGAATTTCATTCCTAGGAACCAATTTAGTTTGCCACGATCATCCATCTTGAACTTGCCTTCCAAGTAATGCTTGACTTGATCAATTTCGTTTTGTTCATTTGAAGCGATAAGGATATCGTCTACCCATATGAGAATGTAAGTTATTTTATTGTTGTTTGACTTTGTGAATAGACACGAATCATTTTCAGATTGTTTGAAACCACATGTATTCAAGTAAGTAGTTATCAGTTCGTGCCAATTTCTACCGCTTTGTTTCAGTCCATAAATAGATTTTTGTAGATGACAAGTGAGTTTTTGACCATCAATGAATTTTTCGTATCCATCTGGCATTTCAAGGTATATGTCAGTTTCTATCGGCGCATGTAAGAATGCAGACTTCACATCTAATTGATAAATTTTCATATCCTTTTGCATGGCTGTTTGTAGAAGCAAGCGAATCGATGTGAGACGAGTTGTAGGGCAGTATGTTTCGCTAAATTCTAACCCAGGGACTTGTGAACACCCTTTTGCCACATATCGTGCCTTGTACTTCTCAATTTCTCCTTTTTCGTCACATTTCGTTGTAAATACCCATTTTCCTTTGATTTCCTTTCTTCCTGGGGGTAGTTGTTCGACTTTCCATGTAGCGTTCTCTTCGAGAGATGCAATTTCGCTATCCATGGCTTCCTTCCAGTGTTGCGAATCACGGGACTTGATAGCTTGTGTGTATGTTTCAGGGTTCTCATATACCGTTCTCAATGCGTGTACGATGACTTCATTCAAACTTTCATAGATGTATCTATCTGGTTCCTTTTTTGTTCGTGGAGGTCGAGAATGTAGGTTCAGTTCGTACGTGTCTTCATCTGCATGTGTTGTATTTTCAGGTAAACTGATGTCATCATCGTCAATTAATGTAGGCATGTGTACAGGCTCGGAGGTTTCTGTGGATTGAATTTCGAGTGTTGGCTGCGTAGGAAATTTGACATTTCTTGATGTAACTACTTTGTTTGATGATTCAACAAGTACATAGTTTGCATGATTCAAAGGATTGATACCTAGAAATCTGCCTGGTATTCCTCTTGAGTCGAATTTTCCTTTCTGTGTTTCATCAAGTACTGTACAGTGTTGTCCGAAAACGCGGATGTCCTGCAGACTTGGCTTTTTGCCTGTAACGATTTCGTAAGGCGTTTTATCAGTGTTTCGACATAGAATTCGATTTCTGACGTATTGTGCATATTTCATGGCGTAAGTCCAATATTGTTTTGGAACATTTGCATCATTTAGCATACATCTAGCGGAATTTGTAAGTGTTCTCCATTGTCGCTCAGCTTGTTCATTTTGAAACGGAGAATGAGGAGCGGATGTTGTGCGTTTGATTCCTCTGTCGAGCAAGATATCTCTAAATTGATGTGATAAGAATTCACCACCATTGTCGGTGTGTACTTGTTTCACATTCCCATGTGGGGAGACATCAGCTAGGAATTGCCTTAAAGCAATATGTGCTGCGTCTTTGCTTTTGAGGAAGTACACGAATCCTAATCCTGAGTATTGATCAATGAAATTGATAGTGTATTTGAATCCTTCGCTAGACGTAGGCGTGATAGGACCACCCGAGTCGCTACTAACTTTCTCGAAGGGTTTGACAGCTTTCAATGTGGTCGATTTAGGAATGTTGTTCCTGTTTTGCTTATTTGTAAAGCATGTGTCGCAATGCTGTTTCGTAGGATCAATTATCTCCATATCAGTAGTGGCTCTTGGCAACTTTAGAACGTCTTCAAAGTTCGCATGTCCTAATGCACGATGCCAATGATTTAACGTTCTTGCCACTTTGCTTGTGGTGGTTTGAACTGTTTTGAAGTAATACAGTCTATTTTCTTGAATAATTGGGAATTCGATTCCATTCGGTGTATAGAGAGTTGACGAATCGGGCGTAAAGTCAATCCGACCTCCTGAGGCAGTAGCCTTCTGTACGGAAAATAGACTAGACGGAAATGCAGGGGCATACAAAGATTCTTTCAATGCAAGTTTGTGAATGTTGCCTGCTGAATCTGTTATTTCAATCAATGCTGTACCTTTGCCGTCTATTAATTGGTTTGTGCGTTGACCATCAGCTAGTTCAACAAAGTGATTCGTACTGTCGAAGTTTGGATCAAGATCAATAAATAGGTCCTTGTTATTTATCAGATGTGCTGTTGCTCCGCAGTCAATTAGAATTCTGTTGGTTCTACCAATGTTTCTGGTCAATGACATGGCATTTTCAGATTGAGCCGTAGGCATGTTGGATATACTGCAAGCGAACGTGTACGTATTTGTCAAATTGGCTTCTGTGACATTTTGCTGGTCACGCTTTTTCTTAAAGCATACGGATTCAACATGTCTTTTGCCCTTACAGTATGAACAGGATAGGTTTTCTTTTGATCTACAGGATTTGCTATTATGGCCTTTCTTACCGCAAGCTAGGCAAATAACGTTTTTGTGGTTAGCGGTATGCTCGGGTCTTCTATCTTGGCTGTAATTGTTTTGTCTAGGCCGGTATATTGTTTTCATAACTTGATCCTTTTCTTGACGCAAGTTTTGTGAGTTTGTGAAATTGATGAGACTAACTTTGAGTTCTGTGAGTGTTTTGATAGTATCAGTCTGGTTTTGTACTATGACGAAAGTGTTGTAACTTTTATTAAGCCCTTTTAATATCATAGCTATGACTAGGTTATCGCTGACACTCTCACCTGTTGCGCGTAGGCTGGAAATAGCTGTCTCAGAACGGATGAGGTAGTCCGTAATGTCCTCATGATCCTCCATTTGAAGAGTTGTTAGTTCTGTGTACAGAGAGATGATTCGGGATTTCTCACACGATTGATGTCTACTCCGTAGAATCTGTAGAGCTTCGTTTCCATCGTTGGGAGCGTCGTTAATTAATAGATGTAAGGATTTGTCATCCAGTACCTGTACCAGTTCCGCGTACACCGATCGATTCGGTTTGTCGGTAGGTCCGGGGGATGTCTTTGCTGTAGCAACATCGTAGAAATCACTGTCTTTCGTGTAAAGATATGACAGGAACTTTGTCTCCCACAGTTTGTAGTTCACGGAGTCGCCGTCGAAGAATAGATGAGGGTGTCGTAGTACGTTGCGCGTAGCAGTGCTTGAAACAGGCGGCCTGGGCCCATGACCTGTTGCGAGTGTTGAAGAAGTCATATCAGTTCATTTCAATCGTTTATTGAACATAGGAATTGTAAACGGACAGAAAGCTATAATTCTTGACGTCAGGCGTAGCTGGCCTGAGCAGCGAAAGTGAAAGTTCTTTTTCCAGACATCGACATCGCGCACACGATGACGTAGATCCAATAATAGCAGAATCACAGTCATCGGGGAATGACGTTGGAGTGAGTCAGCCACTCACCGCTGAATGAAACGCATGGATTAGATATACAGACATCACAGATTATATTACAACATAAAGATGTTCTCCTCCTCCCCCCTGATTCCATATTTCTGATCAAAAAATCTAAATCAGAAAATTAACATAATTTCCCCTCGGGAAGAAGGCACGTAAATTCTTCTAGAGCCGCGCTTTGACCCTATCGAGACCGGGCGGGGACACAAAGTGCCCCGCCCTTATCAACTTCCTTTTTTATCTCCAAAAATAAGTCAGATAGAAGTTCAATTTTTTGTGACTTTTAGTTTTTTATGTATGTTGAAGCCTCAGTAAAAATTTGAGCAAAATTGACGTACTGTAAGGTCAGTTTAAAGGTCATTTTTAAAAGTACCTTTTAGAAAATTGATGGTTTTCATTTTGAGTAGCATTGATCATTATTGATATAATGTTTCTGTATCATGTTTACATGATGCTCATGCATGCGCAATTCAAGATTGTTATCACACACATTCATCCTATCTCTTAAAATGAGTGCATCTACATGGAAATATAAAATGTGAAAATACGAAGTTTTGATGTGAATGTTTGGATATGAAACCCACAAAATAATGCAAGATATGTATCACCATTCGAAAGATTGCATTCGGAATGTATCATAACCTTGTCTTTGTAGCGAATCAGTCATTACAACGAGACATTTGTAAAGATAGAAAATTGCAATAATACATGAAAAGACATTATTTACGTTCAAATTCCAAATTGCTATTTATAGTGCTAAAATTAACGCAGAATAATATGCTTACAACACCACACAGATATACTTGAGTAAAAGTTTGCATAAATACTTTAGCTAGTTGTAATGAACAATTTTTGAAGAGTCAAAAAATATACATAGATTCATGAAAAATGAAAAAAATGGAAAATACAAGTTTTAAATTTGAATTTTTGGTATGAAGATCTTCGAATCATGTAAAATGGGCACTAACATTTCAAAAAGGAGATTCAAAACATGTAGTAAACCTCTTTTCTAAAATTTTGATCCATCGGAACATGGAAAATTTGAGGGGGGACAACCCCCGGTCCTACGACGCTAAAAATCGCCCGGTCCTGATAGGGTTAGATCTGTAAATCAATCTGATTTCTAGAATGGGTGTAAGTGAAACTTAATAAAGTCTCCTAGAATCCACAAGCCTCAATATCTCAGTATAGTAGGCCTATATTCATCTTGAATCTTAGAAGATATGTAAGGTGAAAACATTTAGGGAAAGAAGAAGAAGCGGCAAGTTAATATAAACACCGAAAGCGCGGTTTGTTTTTCCGAGGAGCAATCGTTATCAGCTTTATCCTTGTAATTTGTCAGTCGCGATCCTTAGATAGACCTGGCCAGGAGCTGGCAGTTCAAAAGCCCGGGATCAAGAAATGTCGGTATTTTGTCAGCTCTGATCCCGGTTCTTCTCTTTACCAACCCCCGAATATCTCGTGATCATTTAAAGTCGGGCATTTGCCATTGTTTTCTGTTGCTCTTTACGTGTTGTCATTATCGAATTAGGTATGAAACTGAATGCGCTTTAAATCTTGTCAATGACAACTTTTGGCAATCCCTCTACGCGAAAGTGATCGGAAACGGCTGTCGAGTGACCTGAAGTAATGTTATACAGGTGCTCTGAAATACGGCGCCGCAGACGTCGAGATGCTTCGCCGACATAACCTTTCGAACATCCACTACGAAAGATATAATAAGTGATTCCGCTACTAATACAATATAAGCAATTTAAAATAGAAAACGTATCTACAGAAAAGGTAAGTACAGAATATTTACAAACTTTACAATTGGCAGACAAAGCATATGGATAGAAGGCAGGCTCCTAGGAGTTGGAAATGCGGTGAGCAAAATGTAAAATTTTCTGTTTTGTTTTCTTTGGAAAGATTCAAATTCTAGTGATGGAATGAACTTTATTTTCTTATAGACGATTAATTTCAGTTACTATCTATAGCTGTCTTCAGGCAATGAGTTCATGAAATACAGAAAAATATCTAAAAAATTGCGTCAGGATATAAGTGATACAGAATTACAAATAATACAAAACTATGTGAAAAATATTTTAGGGTAGGAATGGAAGAGTAGGAGCTGCGCGGCAGGTAGTTAAAGGTTACATGGACCCTCAGGATTTTTTTAAATGACCCCACATAGAAGATGGAGAAATATGATGCGAATTAAGAAATCTGATTACTTACAGAAAGCATATGAAATGCATCTGATTTAACGAAAGAGGAAATCTCTATAACTGTCTGACACGTGTTTGGCATTAATAGACGACTTCAGTTTATTTATATACTTGTATAATGCCTCACGTAATCGGAGATGTTCTCGACAGCGTATATGTAGGCATCTTACTGTGCTGCCGAAGTAGCTGTTTTTGCATTTTTCACATGATATTTGATGCACGACGCATTTTTGGAAACACAGACTGTTGTTTTTGATAGTACAGTTTTGAAGTGTGCCATTGTGTTCAGTTATTTTTTGTTTCAATGCACTGCGAAAATGTCAAATTTGGCAATCCTACATATTGCCCTGAGCATTCATTGTAAATGAAAAAAGACAAGAAAGTGGATGTGAATTAAGCGCTCTCGTGCGTTTGGAATCCTTTGACCCAACGCGCATGTTTTCAAGCGCAGAGATGGGGAAGGCTTGCTTGGTTTGACAACATAGTCCTTCCATGGCTTTTCCTGAGCAACTAGAGAGCTAAAGCACAATTAGTTTCATTTCATTTGGATCCATAGTTTTATAATCTTGAATTATGTAGATAAACTTAAAGCTGAATTTAAAAAATGGTTTTCCATCAAAAATCTTTTGGATTTTCACACATTGCCCACATAAAATAATCTGAAGTAGCTTAAAAAAATTGTTCTAAAAAAACTGGTTCGGAGGACTCGGTGTCGAAACGTGCGACACAGCTGCAGCTGCCTGGAAGGCGACCACGCGGCCGGCCCAGGAAACGATTGACGCGAGGATCTACGCGCGAAGGGTCTGACGAAGAAGGACGAACTCGACCGGCAACATTGGAGATCAATCCATGTGGCGGACCCCCGCTTGAACGGGACTCTAACGCCAGGAGAAGAAGAAGAAGACATGTTAAAAGCAAATTTATCTGCGCTATAATGACTATACTTGTAGTTCTGTGACGGCAAACTGTGACCATAACACGCTTCAGCTGCAGGTTTATTAAAGGATACATGTATTTCGGTACATGTAGCACCCTTGCTGGCATCCCTGCACGCGGGTTAGTTTAATAAAATGTTGAATGAATTTGCACTGCATGCAAGATCTTGCCAATAACGGCAAATGAAGCCATGCGTTTTCAAAAAGAATGTGCTCCACTCCATTTGGCTAGGACAGCATGACAGAACGTGAAATATAGTTCCCACGAAAGTGGATTCACAATTTTGAAAATGAAAAATGAATTTATGTTACTTCCTTTTAGAATATTTTTTAATATGGGATATTTTTGAATTTTTGCTTTTTGAAACATACACTGTAAACTGTAAACAGCTGATGTTTGGCTGATGTTACGTATTATTATATAAATTTCCTGCTTATCAGACAATTTTTGTCTCATCGCACGGACTAATTTGTATTATTACGTTTATTTATTTATTTATTTAGTACACCAATAAGTGCAATTAGCACCAAGGCAACACAGGAAATACATTCAGGAGGGAACAATTAGAATTACAACAAAACATAAAAAGCTTTCGTTTAAACTGTTTCACCGTTTCACTGTTCACAATATCGTCGGGGAGGCGATTCCAGTCATCTATGATGCGGTGAGAAAAGGAGGATAGGCGACAATTCAGATTTGTTGGGTGGCGGAAAATTTTGTAGTTATGTTCACGTGTTCGGCAAACACTAAAGGTGAAGAAGGAATTAGGATCACTTGGAGTAAGGTGGTTACATATTTTGAACACGGTTGTAAGGTCCATAATCCGACGACGACATTGTAGTATTGGGAGTTTCAGAGCTCTCAGTCTTTCTTTGTAGGGTAACGAGGATAGACCACGGATGCTTTTGGTGAATTGACGTTGTACACGTTCGATAGCCAGAATGTCTTTGTTCAGGGATGGATTCCAGACTGGGATGGCATATTCGAGGTGAGGGCGGACCAGAAGTCTTGAAGAGACGAATGTCCTGAGGATGGCAGATACAATGCGATTCGCTTTCTGAACACAGGTCAGAATGTGCCGAGAGAATTTTAGGTCTTTTGAAATCAGGACCAAAGTGTCTTGAAATCAATTGAATTGATTGAAATCAATTCAATCCCGAGGCAGGATTGCGAAATCCAAAGTGTAGAATGGAGCACTTTTGGGGATTGAGCGATAGCTGCCATTTCTTCGACCAGGTGGTTACAGCGTTGAGGTCAGCTTGCAAAAGTTCTTTGGCTTTCAGGGGATCAGTGCGCTTGATTTCGGAGTACAATTTTCCATCATCAGCATATTTCAATAAAGAAGAGTTTGTCAAGGTGTCATCAATGTCATTAATAAAGGCGACAAACAGATCTGGGCCTAAAACGGATCCCTGGGGGACACCAGAAATCATGCTGTAGGGGGAAGAATGCACACCATCCACGACAACACTCTCAGTTCTATCCTCAAGAAAAGCTTTCAGAAAACATAGAAGTCTCCCTCCAATGCCCAAGGAAGTCAATTTCGAGAGGAGACGAAAGTGAGGGACTGAATTGAACGCTTTTTCAAAATCGAGATAGACAACGTCAGCTCACTGACCGCGATCCACAACAGATGTTAAATCCTCGAGGAATTCTAAGAGCTGGTGGGTATTAGACGAATTGGATCGAAAACCAAATTGAGAGCGCTTGATTATGTCATATTGGTTCCAGAACTGCCACATGTGATCGCGAACAATCGACTCCATCAATTTGGAGGCAGTACAAGTCAGGCTGACCGGACGATTTACTGCATATCATACTACTTATGACTAATATATACACTTTTATCAAAATTGGATGGTATCATTGATTATTTTCGATTATAGGAATATCCAATGTTTAAATAAGTAGGGTTCTTTTGAAATACTTGATGGCATTGGAATAACCGGTCTGAATATTTGACATATTGATGCTATCTTTAAATTCTGTTTTTGCTATGTTCTTTACAACTTTCCAGGGTATATATACTTCCCGAAAGTTGACAGCGACAGAACGAAAGACATCTTGGAAGATATCAGATTAGTTCATAATCTGCATATAAGAATGCTTGTGTGAGTGAGTTGGACAGCGATAGAACAGATATGATTAGGAGTGTCCAGATATACTGTAAGTAGCTAGTGTCAAATCGTTCCAGTGTCAATATTTCTAGAAAAATAGACAGGCTGATAATTTGTGTGGTGATTGTCTCATCTTGTCTGTTCTGAACAGCCACTTTTGACTGTTGATTGTCTGATGCTGTCTGTTGCAATTGTCTGATCATTTTGGCTGTTATTTTGTCTGAATTTTGACTGTCTACAGTTTACAGTGCATAGGACCTAAAACTATTTTTGTTACTTAAAGTT